>PVHX01005940.1:0-106255 GCA_004024805.1 Geosciurus inauris
TTTGGTATTGGGGATTGAACTCAGGGGTACTCGACCACTGAGCCACATCCCCAGACCTATTTTGTGTTTTATGTAGAGACAGGGTCTCACTGAGTTGCTTAGCACCTCACCATTGCTGAGGCTGGCTTTGAACTCATGATTCTCCTGTCTCAGCCTCCCTAAGTGCTGGGATTACAGGCTTGAGCCACCGCGCCCGGCTAAAAGATAAATCTTAATATTCTGAAGTTGCACAATTATTTTGGGAGCTTAGATGAGTGTCTAACTTTAATTGGCCTCTGCCACCTATTTCATAAAATAAGAAACTCCCTGTGTTCTTCCCAACTGCCAATTATTTACTTCATCTATCCAGAAAAAGGACAAGAGAAACATCCAGAAAACATTATGAATATGTTTCAAAGCAAATTCCACAAAGGTGCAAGTGGATGTGGCATTCCTGTCCCCTTATCCTGACTCTCTCAGACCTCCTATGGTGACAGTCTTTGGTAAAGAAGGATAAAGTGGCTGAGGTTTTGTTAGGATAAAAACAATGGGAATTATTTGCAAAATGCCCTTGCCAGTAGAAAGAGGAAGATGAATTTGTCTTAAAGCTACTATAGTTTGAAGTTCCTGAAAGATCTAAACATTAAGGAAGATACTGGGTCTTGAAACACAGACAGAGGCACAGAAAGGGACTGGAGTACTAATGACACAATAGAAGAGCGAAAGAAATCAGAGTAAGAAATGAGCTTTAGGTGGCTCCGTGTGGACTGAGAAAACAAATTTCAGAATATATAAAAGAGTGTATTTTATAGACATTCTTTAGTTTCTGTGAATAAAAGAAGTGCATTTCAGTTAATAATAAGACATTCATTTCATTAATGAAATATATCTGCAGTGTCAAATAATCATGATACTGTGGGCTCAGCCACCAAATGCATTGGCAGCTGGGAAAAGAGACAGGCTAGATGGGCAGAGCAATGTTGATGGGAAGGTGATTCGTGCATGAAATACTGGTATTGGGGTGGGGTCCTGCCTTCTGAGTGGGGTACTGCAGAAAGATTTATGCTCATATTGCTAAGTTAAAGCAGTATATCAGCCATCAGCAAATAGAAAATTTGGGAAAAGAGGATTTCTTGAAATTATCTATTTGATCATTTATTCAACTTTTGGTGAAGGAAATAGAGTGCCTACAATTAGCTAGAAAGTGAGATGGATACATACAATGGTCCTCATTCCCCAAGAGTGAGGACTTGTTATCTGCTTAAGAGCTGAGCACCAACCAGGCAGAACTGAGTGTGAGGAGAGATGAGATCAGGATTGGAAGGTGACATGATGACCCAGAAAAAATAAAGTCAGTTATCATACTGGATATATACTCTAGGGTAGCAATGCTAATTCCAGACTATTTGAAATTGGCAATCAACTCATAGACTATTCTTACTTTTGATCAGCATTGGTTGAAAAAATTGGGTGGGAAGGACCTCAAAGTGAAAAAAATCTTCTACACTGGAATTTAGGTCAGGCTAGACTGGGCCAGGAAGTCATTGTCAACATGATATACATTGAAGCATAAGTTCTATTATATGCCTTCATACTTCAAATAACTACCAACTGAGAGAAAATCCAGCAAACATGGGCAAAACACAGAGCAATGTGTTGGTAACACAAAACTTTGCAGTTAACCATGCCTGCAGTTCAATTGTGCGGCCTTGTACTTGTGGGGAACTGGCTAGTAGTGTAGAGCAAGCTGGGCAAAGAAGGACCTGTGCCTAACTGGGGAGAAGTCCCAAAGAAACAGTGAGGTGAAATGTAATGACAGTGTCCACCCCACTCTGAGTGGTGAGGTTTTGAGGATAATAAATACATTAGTGTCATTTTGGAGGTATCTGCTTTCTCCATTCAGCCGCATAATGCAATTAGTTAGTAGTTCAGGATTCTTTTAATTCTGTTTGAAGAACTTAAGAGGTTAAGGGCTTGGAATGATAAATGCATTATTAATGTTGCCTCATAGAAACATCTGAGTCTATAATTTCTGAGGCAGGGAAAAAAAAAGACTAATAGGTTTTTACTCACTTTTCCCCTCTCTGGTAAATTAACCTACAGGACCTGTGAGAAATGTATAAATTAGACATTATTAGAAAAAGTAATCGTGGACCAAAAGCCATCATATGAAGTTTTGATTCATAAGTGAGGCTCACGTGTATAACTTTTGTTTTGGAGTTTCTTGTCCGGCACAGCTGAAAAGAAAGGTGTAAACAAAAAGAGTTGGGAAAATTGTGAATGAGTTTACACTAGGAAGGGCAGTGTCCTGTCTGGCTCCATGTGAGCCCAGCAGTTCCCTGGGACGGTCACATAAAGCAAAATGCATGGTAACAGACATGGGCTTCAAAGTCCCACAGACCTGGGTGTAAATACCAGCTCTACCATATGACTCATGTGACTGAGACAAATGTGTGCTTGACTTTCTTCATCTATAAAAAGAGTTCTAATCATGTCTCAAAAGAGTTTTTATGAGAATGAACACAGATCTAGTTTGTAAAGTTAAGCACGGGCACAGAACATCACAAACATTCAGTACATTAAAGCTATTAGTGTTACTGTTAGAATTGTAATTGAAATTGCTACTAGAATTAATAGTATCAGTGTTAATATTTTAGGATAAAATATAATATCCAGTGTCCAAGTCAATGCAATACCCAAATAACAGCTGAAATTTAGATGAGAAAAGTGACTTATACAAGATAATAGGGTTAGTCTGTGTTTAATCAGAAGCTTCTCACTTACCTTTTTAAATATATTTAGGTTCTGTTGGCTTCAATCACTTCCCTGTGCAAGTTAAAATTCCTTTTCAATTTCTTCATCTAGCGCTCTTCTGGGCAATTGTCACATAATGTTCACTCAGATGCCATTCAAGTATTTCAGAAAAAAATTGGCAAAACTCTTATAGTTATTATTTTTGTTAATGGATGGAGTCTTCCTCTGGCCAGAATAGTGTAACAGGTAATTGGCTTGCCATTCCATATAAACTATAAATCTAGGGAAATAATAGAGCAAAAGTTTTTGAGCACTAGGAAATACAGTTGGATTGTGATCCTTTAGGGATGATAGACGTGTGATGTGAGCCTCGTGGTAGCCCTATTTCCTTGGGCATTCTACAAACTCTGGTGTGGAAACACAGAAATCATACAGGAAGGTCAATCTTGCTGAATGCAGGAACAAAGTATCAGAGTTTAGGACTCTTGAAAGAACTAGTATTGGTGTTGCAGGATATCAGGGAGGTGTGATCTATCTGTGCGGTAGAGGCTCAGAAGTACCTATGGGTTCACCACTGTTCCTTGGCGTGAGTCACTGGCTCCTCTCAGGCAGAGAGAGTAGAGAGTAACTGTTCCAGAAGTGGCTCAATGGAGATACCAGAAGGGGAGAGAACACTCAGGCTTTTTTTTGAGCCCATGAACATCATTCTTTAGGACTAAGGCTCTCACCTTATGATAAGATCCATACCTTCGTAGTAAGGAGAAATCCAAAATCTATTACCCCTAAGAAAAAATAAAATCAAACCTTCTATATCAAAGGATGCAGAAAAATTTAACTCTCTATGAGAATAAATCTAAATAGCTTTTAAATATAAGCAAAGACAATATGATCCAGACTCCTTATGTTTTATGTGCGATGTCCAGTCTTGTGCATAAGGACAAATTACTAGACTTCTGAAGAAGCTGGAAAATGTGATGGCAAAGAAAAAAAAAATTGACCTAGAGATGACCCAAGTATCTAAATTAGAGGTATTATACATGTGTTCCAATGACTTAAGGAAAGAGTGACCATAAAGATGTACACATGGAATAGCAGCACAAAAGGGAAAACAGAACCAGAAAATAACCAAATAGAAATTTCAGAGTTCAAAAGGTATATTGTAGGCAGGAATGTAAAGTAATGCACCCACTTTGAGAAATAGCTTGGCAGTTTCTTAGATTTTAAACCTAGAATTACTCTATGTCAGAGAAAGAGAAATAAAAACATTTTTTCAAGTGAAAATACAAAAGCTTTCACATGAATTAATGTAAGCACTATTAATAATAGATAACAGTGGAAACAAAACTAAATATTCTTTAACTGATGAATGGAAGATCAAAATTCAGTATTTCCAAATAATAGAATATTGTTTAACAATTTTAAAAATGAAATACTAATGCATGCTCTGATGATATAAATGAAACTTGAAAATGTTATTCAAAGTGAAAAAAGCCAGTCATTAAAGACTACATATTATATGACCTCATTTATATAAAATGTCCAGAAAAATCTATAGAGACATTACATAAATCTATAAGGACATATTATATAAGAGACATAGAAGTAGATTAATGAGAGAGGAGGGTGAAGAAGATAGGGAATGGCTGCTAATGGGTCCAGCATTTATTTTTGGATTCATGAACATTTTCTTAAATTAAACAATGATTTTAATTGCAGAAATCTGAACAGACAAAACTACTGAATTATACACATCAGCATAATGAATTATATAATATATAGATTATAACTCAACAAATATTTTATGCAAACAAAACAGAGCTCCACTGAACTGTGGCGTAATATCAAGTAGTTTAATATATGTGTAATTGAAATACCAGGAGTGGAGAGATAATGAGACAGAAAAATTATTTGAAGAAATGCTGACCTAATTTTTCCCAAAGATGGTGAATATTAACGTATATGCAAAAAGTCCAGTGAATTGAAACAGGATCTACACAAGAACCATAAACAAAAACCATAGAAACATAATTGTCTAAAGAGGAGCATCTTAAAATGGCAGAGAAAAAAACAGTGTATAAGGAGATCCATGCTGCAAATGAAAGCTCGCTTCTCATCAGAAAGGGAACAATGAGTAAAGGTCTTTAAAATATTACCAAGAAAATGCCAATATATATTTCTATATACATTAAAAATATACTTCAAAAATGAGGATTTGACAAACTACAAATAAAAAGAGTTGAGAGTATTTGTCACAAGTAGACCTGTACCACAAAGTTCAATAAAGAAAGTTCTTCACGTTGAATAGAAATGCCATTGGATAGATTTCAAAGCTTTCAAAATGTGACAAACACTGAAAATGATAAATATGTGGGTAAATAAGAAATATTATATTTTGTTGTTTTCATTAATTTATTTGCAGGACAACTGAAAACATAAATTAAAAAATAATAATATTTTGAGAGATTTGTAATGTAGCATATATAAAATAGTGGGCACAAATAGTACAAAAGTTGAGGTGATCAATAGAAGTTACTGTTATAAGTTTCCTACATTTTAATGAAGTAATATACTATTAACTATTCAGAGACTTGGATGAATTAAAGATCATTTTTTCTAGAACAACCACACTCACACAAAAAAGCAAAGAAACACAGTTAAAAAGCAGTTGAGCAAAGAAAAATAATACAAAAATTTTGATTATCCCTATGAAAACAAGAATGGATGAGAGAAAACAACTGGAACAAATCCAAAACAAAACGTATAATGTTAGACTCAAGTTAAACTCAATGAATACTTACATTAAATATAAATGAACTAATAAACCAGCTAAAAGACAAAGATTTTTCAGACTAGATAAAATACAAGACCCAGCTGTATGTTGTCTTCAAGTGATGCTCTTTAAATATAAAGACACAGTTAGATTAAAGTAAAAGGATGTGGGGAAAAATGGCATGTGAAAAAACAAAAATCATAAGAAAACTGCATTGGTTTTGTTAATACCAAAATAGACTTTGAGACAATGAGTATTCCCAGTGATAAAGAATATGGAATCCTCTTTTTCTATTTCTCTCAATATCACCACATCAAAATTCTTTTACATTTCAGGACATCATATGACTACAGAAATTCCATCACTCAATTCCTGTTATAAGGTACTTTGATTGTGAGTGCTTATATAAGACTTATAGCTTAGGATCATTTCTGTGAGGATCTTCTCTTAGATTCTTCCAGGTGGGAGGTAGAGATGTTTCTGATGAGCTAAATGAGCTTCTCAGCATGCCACCATGCTTTGATACACATATGGGTACTTTGAATCACTTGATTTCCTTTATCGTTTTATTTCTTACACTCTTCAAATACTGTTCATGTCCTAAATATTGAAAGGGATTCTAGGAACACAAATGTAAATTTTGTCATGATCACTATATTCAGAAATCCTACAATCTTCACAATGAGATTACATTGAAACATGATATGGCTTACACTAAATCATGGGCAAATTTGGGGGAGATTTTACTTTGGCTATTGGTAAAGTAAAAAATCCTCTAAATCAATGTGGACAATTATATGTTTTTAAGGTGGAAATGTCTGAAGACAAACCAAACTGTGATTTGAGTTTTATCCGGTGTCTGGTTTGGGACAATTTTGCAAGAAGGTTTTTAATTGCTGCCACTGGCCACCGTTATACATAGTCACTCAAGGTACATTTGTGTTCCCATTTCTTTGTTCTTGTTCTTTTATTTTTCTTATGTCTTTCCAACACTTTTTATGCCTAGCATAATCCTTCAAATCTACCAAGGCTTAAGACAATTGTCATTATTGAACTTTAACTTTATTTGATACCATTGATATCCTGCTGGTACCCCTTCAACACTGAGGACCTCTGTTTCAATTAATTCCAACCACAAGCACTTAAAACTTTTTGTCCCATGGTTTTCTGCAGCACTATAGCCTGTTCAGTATGCCAGAAGTGCTGGGAAATTAACTATGGAAGGTAACATTACTGAAACAATGGCTTACAGGATTTGGTGGACGAATATCCCAGCTTTCTTGCTCTTTAGAAAGATAACATGTTATGCACCACATACTCGGATTCTCCAGGGATCATGGACTTGATTTCCCTCGGAAGTAATCTAAAGAATAACTTTCTTCTTTTACCTTCCTTTACTTCCCTGAGCAAGTGTCTTCTGCCTGTTCTTCCACTTGAGGGTGGATAGTATAAGACCAGGCTGCCAGAAATGTTAATAGTATGCTCAGAATCTGTGACTACAAAACAAGGAAACCAAAGGCTGGCCCTTCCAAATGTCTCACCCAAGGACCCACGTGAGGTTTTCAGAGATCCAAATTCAACACTAAAATCTCCAGAATCAAATTTATAGGAGCCATCAGAGGAGCTCAGGTCTTAGTGGGTCCTAGAGGGTAAAGGTGTCTTGAATGAACCAGAACATCTTATAGAGGTGGAGTTGTACCTCAACAAGCTAAACATGTTGCCCACCTTTAACTCTATCCTGATCTTTAAATTGGGATTTTTTTTTTGTAGAGTAACTTAACTTAAAATAATGCATATTTAGAGGCATAAGCAAGTTTTCTTCACATCTAGTTTATATAAAAAGCTTGAGCCTTTTGGTCAAATTTAGATTATGGCCCACCTTTACTTCTTACTATTTTATACTAAAGTATCTGAGTGACCTTGGGCAAATCAATGAATCCAAACTTGTCTTGTTTCTGTAGTCTATGTATTTCAACTGCAAATGACTGTCACAAAACATAAACTGTATTGGGCATGGTGGCACATACCTGTAATCCCAGTAGCTTGGAAGGCTGAGGCAGGAGGATCACAAGTTCAAAGCCAGTTTCAGCAACTTAGTGAGGTCTTAAAGCAACTAACAGAGACCCTGTCTCTAAATAAAATATAAAAAATGGCTAGAGAAGTGGCTCAGGGGTTAAGCACCCCTGGGTTCAATCCCAAATACCAAAGGGAAAAACAAAGACATAAACTGTTTAAAACTGAAAGATTTAGTTACTCCTCTGTCTATAAAGTCAAAGATTTCATATGGCATCAGTTTTGGTTAGAGGTAGCCACTCAAAAGATGTTGCTTCTTTCTCATCGTTTGGTTCTGATATTCCTTTTATCAGTTTCATTTTCTATAAGTTTGCTAAAATGGTACATGGAAGGTCCAAATGAAGCTCTTGGTTAAGTGACCAGTATTTGTAGAGGACAGAATGGCTCTTCTCCAAGAGTCTAAGCAAAACTTTGAGTTGTAAGAATAAATGCTGTGTAAAACATTGAATCCAGCTAGATATTCTACATTTTAGGCCATGTTTGGGTAATATCTCCACCTCCAGAGGCTGCAATAGTATAAGCCCTACAGAAATCATATAAACTAAGAATGAAGAAAAAAAAGTGTTCCAAAAGGAAAAAGGAATCTTCGTTTGTCAGAGAAGAGAGAATAGAGCTAGATAGGCAGAAAGAGAAGGACTCTGCTAATGGAAGGAACTGAAAAGGCCATTATGAGGACTAAATGAGATGACCATGTACAATCTCAATGTGGGTAGAGACTGAGCACTCCGTCATTGATGACTCTCATTACTGTCAATCATATGGAAGAGAGCCTAATTATCTCATTTGTTATGTACATAAAAGACCACATACCTCTAAAGATTGCTGGGAAGGGTCTAAATGGTATGTGAAAATTCCCATTGTTTTCTTTCCTCTAGCTTTTTTTAATTCTCCATAACTTGCTCCTTCCAGTTCCCCATCAATACACTATTTGCTAAATGAATATATGAATGAATGAACACATGAATAAAAGAATAAATGTAATCTCAAAATATAGGGTCATTTTTGCTCACCTCAAATCTACTTGCTCGGGTGTAAGTTTTCATTTTAGAAAAGTTACCCCTCATATCTCCAATTTGGGGATTGTTTCCGAGGACTGTACTGCACAGGGAAGTAATTCTGAACCTATATTATACAATGTCCACTTTTTACTGGCTTCTGTTGAAGAAAAATATTCTTTAGGTCCCAAACAGAGATACAGGGAAAGGTTAGAGTCAAGGACTCTGACTGCAGTAATCAGTGGCTCTGTGCATTCAGTAGTTTTCTGAGCATCGTTGCCCACCCCTACATCCCTATCCTCATTCATTTCCTATCAGTACCTGGTATGCACTTGCCCACTGGCGACACAATGAAAGAGAGATTGAAGATTATAGGTATGAGTTTTTCTTTGAAAATTAACTACATCAGGTAGGTATTTCATTTTCATTACACAAAACAAGCACAATCATCTCAGAGGACTGAGGTCATCACCCACAGCAAACAAGAAGGGACAACATCATTTGTGGGTTTTGAGAATGCATTTCCTATCTTCTTGTGCTGAGCATAGATTAATTTTACTCTGGTACAGTAAGTCCTACTGATGGCAAAGTCATTTAGCTTTATTGCTGAATGCAAAAAGGGAAGTAGAGGAATACATGAAGAAAAGCACGGAGCATGACCAACTCCCTTGGTGGTACCTCCTTTGGTTGCTGTGTTGGAGACTGTGTTTTACAAACTTCTCCAGCTAAAGAAGTGCAAATATTATATTATATAAGTGATAATAGGTTTATGAGAGACAAAAATAAGCACAGATTCCTATCATTGTGATTTAATGAAATGTAAATTAATGAAAACAATAGCTGTTATGGTTGACTTGGTGCCCCCAAATTTCAAATGATGAAACCCTAACTCCCAGTGCCTCAGATTGGCTTGTATTTGGAGATAGGGTCTTTTAAGAGCCAATGGAGTTAAAATGAGGCCATTTACTTGGGAAAACCCTAATCTGACTGGAGGAAACTTGTGTACAGGAAGGGATACCAGGAGTGTGGAAACACAAAGGAAAAGCCATGTGATAAGACAGCGTAAAGGTGATATCCTCGCCCCCGCCCCATCAAGACAGAGAAACTGATAGGACCAAACCTGCCCTTAGATTTCCAGCCTCAGCACTTTCAGGAAAATTTATGTATATTAAGGTAAGGTACCAAATCGGTGGTGATTTGCTGGGACAGCTCTAGCAAACTACACTATATGCTTTCATAGAGGTCATTCAGTACAATGGCAATCTCAAGAGTTGTTATAAGTTTATGTTTTTATAGATGGAGAAACTGAGTTTGAGAAAGATTGAGCAACCTATTCAAGGCCATGTTGAGATTCTTAGCATCACTGCCCTCGTGGTTCTAATTAGATCCCCTAACTGCACTTGAAACCATCCCTTGAACATCTGAACATAACAATAACAAAATACAGGGTCTTTTCACCAATTCTCCATCCAATGTCTCTTTACCATCATTCTAAATTGTAAAGCAGAATCCCTTTCTTTTTAAGCTGAAATTTACTGCATTCTTCAAATTTAATCCACCATGAAATCTTATTTATTAGTCTTCATCTTCTCACAGAAGAGCTAACACTATAGACACCCAATAGGAAAGTACTAGCTTGGCAGAAGTAGAATTGATATACTTCACATTGGAATAGGTGGACATTGGGGTTCATTGCAAAATGATCAAAGATTATGCCAAGATTTTGATTCAAGGTGCAAAAGGGAATCTGGGGAAATTTCAGTGAGATCAGCCCTGAAGAACCTTATCAGCACATTCCTTCTCTGTTCTGATCCAGACCTCTCTGTACTCTTTCAGGGTAGGTGTTCTGGGTGAGACCATCATCTCTGCCCTGGCCTAGGGCCGTGTCTTTCTGGTCTCACCTCACCTGTTCTAATGTACCTTCCACTCTGGTCAGAGCAACTAGTTAGAATGATTCCCTTGAAAACCCTTCACAGACTCTTCCGCAGGATAAATGTCAGGGTTATGACCCACATGATCCTCCTCTCACTCTGAATCATCTCTAATAGAGACACTGGACTAACTAACTTAACTAATTGGACAAAAGCTGTAACCCACATTGTGGCTCAGCTGCAAATCCATAGATTGTTTTTTTTCTGTTGCACTTAGGCCATTTCCAGGAAGCCAGTGGAATAGAGAAATGATATCCAAAATACATGTCCCTTCACCTGGACACGAAGGAAAAGGGATGGATAAAACTCCCAGAAGCCAAATATTTCCTTTGCTACTCAGTCTTAAGACAAACCAGGTCTCCATTTCTTGGTTTTCTCATCTGTAACATGTAGGGGCTGGAGGTACAAATCCCTGTGTTTCTTTCACGCTCTATAAAGAAATTATAATGCCACTCTCCATGTTTTGAGAAGAAACAAGAAAATCTCAGGAGACAGAAAAGCATATTCATGCAGTGCACAATCTGAAAGAAAGAGTAATGCTGAAAATGGAATGTGTGTATGAATTGCCTCAGAAACCAGTGATTACACAAACTTGGGATTCCCCTACCCACTAAGTTTGCTCCATGCTCATCCAAGGAATGCCAAAAATAAGAGCTGAATTTTCTCCAGGAGTAATGGGATAGAAAGATAGAAGCCAGGCCTTGGACACATCTCTTCTACTCCAGACTGAACCAGGATCCACCCAGGAAATGCGGCCAGGAGGGTTAGGTAGTTGGAGCTAGATCCCTCTCCTTTCTGTTAGCATTTTAGCCCCTTGAGATTACATTAGGCATAGCTGCTTTAAAAAAAGAATAAAGAACACCCTAAAAAGCTAGTATCATATTCCGTGGGCAACAAATTAATTACCTTGAAAAGCAGTAGAAGAAGTACATGCTCATTTCTCAAGTGAGAAAATTGAGTCTCAGGAAAGTCAGATAACAAGTTCAAGGTCAAATAGACTGGAAGGGGTATTCAAGCCACGGTCATTATGATTCTAAAACCTGCATTTTTTGCTGTAATACTGTTCCTTAATTTTGGATGCCTTCAGAATGTCTGGTTGACTTCTCTGGCCTTAGTGTGGGGACATTTGTGTCCCATATACAGTTTTCAGAGATTTTCTCCCTGTGCAAAGGCAATATTTTGCTCTGGCATGAAGGAATCACATGGGAAATTCCAGCATCTTTTGTTCCAGGGTATGTATGAGTCACTTTCTTCTACCACTCTGGTTCTTTTATGGAAAGACTGAGGCTCAGGGTAAATCCTCTCTCATTTTCTAATAACTACATTTTCATCTGATAGCAGATATCCATCACATCAATTGTTAAATATTTAGTAGACAGTAGGAAAAATAATCAGGAAATAAATTGAGCATAATCATTTGAGTAATTGAATGCATAGCTTCCGCTCATCATCTCCTTGCTCTAGTGTCAATTTGCCTGTCTGGGACAAGGGATGTGTAATGATGTGATCCCTTGATCCTTCCAGCTCTAGCTATCTGACTACAAATGGGAAGGGAAGAGACCTCTTGGTCATTTAGTGAAGCAGCCTGGCCAGGAACTCAGGGCAGCTTTGGAGATGAGGGACCTGGCCTCTGCATTTCTGGAGGCTACCTTTCTCTTCCTTTATTCAAGCCCTGTGCCCCCTCTAGCCAAATGAACACAACTACAAATTCTAGATCTGAAGTGAAGAAGAAACAAGCCCTTGACATTTTTCCCCAACAAACTTACAATGGCAATGAATTTACCTATTGCACTTTTGTATCAATAACCTGTGGTGCCAGGCACAGTGGTGCATGCCTGTAATCCCAGTGGCTTGGGAGGTTGAGGCAAGAGGATCATGAATTCAAAGCCAACCTCACCAATTCAGCGAGGCCCTAAGCGACTTATTGAGACTCTGACTCTAAATAAAATATTTTTAAAAAGGCTGGTGATGTGGCTCAATGGTTATGTGCCCCTGGGTACCTAAATAAATAAATAAACAAATGAATAACCTGTGGTGAATTAACCCATCTTCCGCATTTAAACTTCTTGGGCCCTGCCACCACTAATTATTAAATATTGGGTATAATATTTCATGTTCCTCAGCAAATAAAAACATTAAATCTTATTAAACAGCATTTTAGCAATCAAAAGAGCTTAGTATTTAATAATCATAATAGCTATCATTGTATTAAGCACTTAATAGATTCCAGATACCATGTCAGGCATTTTACATGTATTGTCTTATTTAATCACTCTCGTTCTTAGGAATTAGATTTTTCTGTGATTCCCATTAAACATATAGGGAAACCGAGGCTTAGAAAAGCTAAGCAACCAGCTAAGAAGTGTTGGCGTTGAGATTGAAATGCAAATTGATCTGTCTCTCCTAGGACTACTCTTCAAATTATTCTGCCTTTTGAAGTGACCTTAAAAGTTGCATCCTTTCAGGATTAAAAAGCTTTCTCTTCCTTGGTGTGTTGTTTCCCATTGGAATTAAATTATCTATTGCCTCTTGCACTTGACTTTAGCTAAGTTTGTAAATCATCACATATACTGATCCGTGATTTTGCACGTCTACCTCTTGCACCAAGTGGGAGAAGCACTGGCTGGAGTATCCTCTCAGCAATTGGGCTCAAGTCCACAAGTCAACAACTCCAGCAGCTGGAGAGACAGAAGCTCAGACTTTCAAGAAACACAGGTTGAACTACCTTGAGAATCAGGAGGAACCATCCTGGAAAGCCCCAGATGACAAGGATTTGAATCCTGTAGGCTTGGTTTACTAATTGTACAGCACCATGTCAATATATGTAGTTCTGGAGGAAGGAAGGAGGAAGGGTGACAGATTTCATTTACAACTATTGTTTAGAACTGTGTTACATGGCCACCAAGTTCCAGTGGAGGTTGGGAAATTATCTGCACAGGGGATGAAGTTAATAAGGCAACTGGAAGGGATTTGGAGTGAACCAAACCAGATTTCCTGCACCTCTCCTTGACAGTTACCTTGATAATATCCTCAAATAAGGAATGATGGCATCCATGTGTAAACATGCTCAACCCAAGGAAAAGTCAGGAAATGGGATGATAAGGGGGCGTAGAAAGGTTTGCATTTATCAACATGACCAGAGTGTGTCTGTTAATGACACAATTGAGTTGACATATCTCAAATCTGAATACAAGCTTGAATATGAATCTACCCACAGAATGATGTGTCACTGGAAACAGATGCCTTATTCAATCTCTGACATTAAGAAAGGTCAGGAAAAATTGACGTATTTTATTCCATGTTGCACTGAATATACTAAGTTCTCAGATCCTACTTCAGACAGAAGGTGATTTGCACCAAAAGCAGAAAAGAGAAGTCAAAAGCAGTTTATAGGGGGTCTCTTTTGTGGATGTAACTCAGAGGACTTACCGCATTACATCCTCTTAGAGATATCCCTGATGTGATAGATAGTTATTTCATCCACCTCTCCCAAAAGCCTAAGTTTCACTAAGCTACCCTCTTATATTCAGGTTGGAGTTCCACATGTCTGGAATAACAGGTAGATGGTGCATCTTGGTCAGGTAGAAAGAAGGTTCTACAGTTGAAATGACTAAATTATCACTGAGTTTATGTATTAGTATCTGATAAACATGGTAGGAATGAATTTCCAAGGTCTGGCCAGATGTGGATGTCATCATAAAACTAAAGACAGTACCTTGGAGCTGGCTGTCTCCATCAGGTGCCATGTCATCCTGTACACACACACACACACCACACATGCACACACACACACAAGTACACACACACACTTGGTGATTTTGTCTAGGTGATAGGGGATTTTTCTAGGTGATAGGGGATTTTGTGTGTATCATGCTCCCTAGATGATAGGTCTCTGTGACTGGTTCCTCTTCTAATGGCAACAGGAAAAAATCTTAGGCTCAGTAAGGGAAGGAAAATCTTCCTTATGATATCACTACTTTGGGAAGCACTGTACTTTCCATCTCTTGACATAAAAATGCTTTGTTAGAATATTGTTGAAAGATTTCCATGTCATAAGGGAAATGAACTTTTGTCTGTGGGTTTCTAGGGTGCTCTAAAATTTTTACTGCATACTTTTTGAACCCATGCAAACTTCAAGAGCAATGACAAGTGTGTGTGCCTTCATTCACTGAGTCATTCAGTAGTTCTTCTATTTATTTAGCTAGTAAGTGTGTGCATATAACTCACCGTGGGTCATGCTATGTGAAAAGTGCTAAAAAAAAAAAACACGGAGAATGCTTGGGAAGTTTATAGGGTACTTGATGGTGCTATATGGTGTATACTTGGTGGAGGGAGGGAAACTAGCATATATGCATTATCCCAAATTGAAAGAAAATTTGCTATTCTTAAAGTGTCTGAAAATTTTAAGTTAAGAAAAAGGCATGTATTATCAACCATAAAACTCTCCAGATACTTAGAAAAGCTCAACAAAAGTGTACTTTTACACAGAATAATCCCAGTGAAGTTATTCAGATGAAAGGTTGTGTATGTGTGGGCATATGTCTTATTCAAAAGAACACAGGTTATCAGAACTAAAAATACTCATAGATAAGTCATCAGATCCACTATTCCCAAGTATCATGGAGGGACACTGAGAACAGAGAATGTGCAATACCTTGTCCAAAGCTCTACCATAATTTTTTATTTTTACAGCTAAGGCAGGAATTAGGTGTTTTGGTTTATGTGATATCAACTTGATTTAATATATTTTATTTTAGACTAATAGTATTATTGTTAGCATGTATGAAGTATTTACCACATATCAGATAACTCTCAAGGTACTTCAAGCGCTTGCCCCATTGAATCCTACAAATAAGCTTAGAAAGTAGTTGTTAAGTCTTCATTTTACATAGGCAGACTAAACTACAAGGAAGCTACTAACTTTGTAAAGGCATAGAACCGAACGGTGACAGACGCAGGATATAAAACCTCATTTGTCTGAGCCAAAAAGTCATAATGAAGTGTTTCCTTCATGATCTTCTCCTCTGCTATGGTTGACTGCTTGTCCACAGTCCTCAACACCATAATCATAAAAAATAAAACATTTGTCTTAGATCTCAACTTAATGAATACTAATGTTTGTTCTTGGAATCTTAGTGAGGAGAGAAGGATGTTAGCTGGTGCTGGGTGCCATTCCCATCCTCTTCTCCCTGGGATAAAAGCCCCCTCTGCCAATCAAAGCAATCCTGAGGACAGGAGCAGAGATAACTAATCTCAGGGCAAGACCCATCCCACTGGTGACTTCCTCAGCATTGCCATAACAAGAGCAGTAGCTGTGATAAGGAGCTGGGAAAATCTCTCACAGCAAGGGCTACACCCAAATCAGACAGTGGACATAGACCAGAATCAGCCCTGGAATTCATGCAGGGTGGGAGCGCAGGCGTAGCTCCCAGGGTGCCAACCGCTTGTCCCTTCCCAACAGGCTCCTGAAATGTGGATGAGACTTAGTTTGTGCAAAGCCAGCTACATGGGGTTAGAAGGGGCCCTGGTCCCTTTTAGATTTAGCACCTGTCATCCTCTCTCACTTTGTTTTCCTCGATACCTCATCCCCTCTGCCAGCCACAAAGAACTGTTCTTATAAGTCTCAGATCTTCAGGCCATTCTTAGCACTGAGTTATTGGCAGTACTTCCTTCTACCACTTCCCCCTTACCCCCTTTTTTAAACTAGAGAATGTCTATTCATTCTTCAAGATTGGTTTTATGTGGTACTTTAATTGGCATGATCGCTGTAATCCACCATCCACACACCCCACTCATCCAGATGAGAATGTTTTCAGTTCCTATCTTGAGGACAGTCATGAAACCTTTTGAATATGTGTATACTAACACCCTCCATATCATATTAAGATTGTCTTTGTCTTCTTTAATGGATTACTGTCTTTTCCAGAGCAGGTTCTATGCTGTATTTGTTGTATTTACAAGATGTAGTAAAATAAACATTACATTGCAGATTCTCAATAAATGCTGAATGAATGAATATGTGAATATACACATAAACAAACTGATGAGCTCAGAATAATTTCCCAAAGGAATCTTGGCTTAGTAGATGGAGCCACAAAGAATTCATCTTTCATGTCTCTGCTATCCGCCTGATCCATGATATCAGGCACAGAAAGAATAGTTCCTAATCACTATGATGAAAGGCTAGAGGGAGAGTTCAACTCCACTCTACTTTATACACATGGGAAACTGAGGTTCTGGGATGGGAGGTGACTTGAGAGTCACTCTGCATCTCAGGACTAGAGGACTTTCTGGTGAATATCAGACCCAGCTCTTTTCCATTAATCAAGCAGGTAATATTGCCACCATTTTTTCAGATGAAGCAAACATGGTATTTTGCCAAGTGTTCACTGAGCCTTATGATAGGCCAGACCCTATGTTAGAGCTGAGGTCTGGTGGTCCCTGCACTTAAGGGCTTACAGACTAGGTAGGAGGAGAGACAGATGAATGAGAAACCATCCAGGATGTGTGAGAGATGGGTACTGCACAAAGAGCTGGGACTCAGGAAGTGCCAGCTAGAATTCAGGGCACTCTGGACATGTACCAGTGGACCCTTCCTTGACTGAGTGATGGCTACCTATTTGCTTTATCAGTTCCATCTCCTCATGTGCTTTCAGTCTCTCTACTGCCAATCCTGTGCAGAGTGTTTTACGTACTTTGCCTTTTTAAATCCTAATTTCTCCTAAAGTTGAGTTTGAGCAACCTCATTTAACAGATGAGGAGACTGAGGCTCTAAACAGATAAATATCCACAAAGTCCCTATTGTAAGGGATTAGACTCTGTTCTGTCACTAACTCTGCACCTCCCAATCTGCCATGACTTGCTTTGTACTTGTGCTGTGCCCCAGAGATGACCGTTGATAAAATAGCATCTCCCAGATTTCTGTGAAATCTCTGCCTTTCCAACAGTCACTGGTCATCTACCATGAGCAGACATTGCTACTGGGCTCTGAGGAGAGCTGTGGGGAAGACCAAGGAGCTCTAAGTTCCAGAAGGTCAATAGTCCTTAGTAGGCAAGAGAAAGAGACAGAAAGAAAGAGAGACAATGATTGAAAGGCAGGGGTGGGAGAGAGAGACTCTAAAGCACTGTGGGAAAGAAAGGTGAAGGGGAGTGACTCAGTCTCCTGGGAGGTCACAGAGGTGATGCCAACTTCTAGATGTCCAATTCAGAGTGATAACCATGTTCCCCTGGTGAGCACAGAAGTATGACTCTGAATGCATTGGGTGGGTTTAATAAGACTGAGATGTTGGCAGTTGCTGCATTTTCAAAGGTCCTGCCCCTAACTCTGAGCAACTGAATTGTGTCCAAGAACTGGGAGAAATGAGCACTTCATAGTCTGGTGAAAAATGGTAGCCTCAAACCCAGATGGAAGGTTATGGGGAGCTTTTAAAATATAACAATGCCCAAGTCACACTTCAGATCAATTAATCAGAATCATAGCAGAGAGGTCACAGGTTGGTAGCTTTAAAAAGCTGTATGCACACCCCCTATCATGCTCCTAATCTGCAACCAGTTGGGAAACACACTGCTGTGTGGACAAACACCCACTTTTGTTAGCCTTAAAGCCACAAAGTAAAACCATTCCCAAAATAATTGTTAATTTGTTTGCCTGTCCTTCTCTAATCTTAGGGTATCTTTTTCTATGGAGGGACCAAGTCCAGTCTCTTTGCCTTCAGTCCTGACTTCATAGGCCTCACCTCAGTCTATAATTTTACAAACAAGAGAGACACTTTGAACTAAAGTTCATTAGATTGGAAATTTCCAGAAGTAGAGACCATAAAGGTTGTGATTTTTCTCAATATGAAGATTCCTCAAAAGACTAAGAAGGGAATCATCATATAACCCTGGTATACCACTCCTTAGTATTTATCCAAAAGAAGTAAATACACTACAGTGATACATGCTGACCCATGTGTATAGCAGCACAATTCACAATAGCCAAGTTATAGAACCAACCTAGGTGCCCATCAACCGATGAATGGATAAAGAAAATGTGCTATATATACACAATGAGGTTTTACTCAGCACTAAAGAAGAATAAAATTATTTCACTCTCAGGAAATTAGATGGAATTGGAGATCATCATATGAAAGCAAAGTAAGTCAGACTCAGAAAGTCAAGGACTGTATGTTTTCTCTTGTATATGGAATCTATCTACAGAGGAAAAAAGGAGAAAGAAAAAAAGAATTTCATGAAAACAGAGGAGAGACCCCTCTTTCAGGGGATTGTGGGGAGGGAGAAGAGAAGGCAAGAGGAGGTACTGGGGAATAAATTTGACCAAATTATGTTACTTGTATATATAAGTATGTCACAATGAATCCCACTTTTATATATATATATATATATGCATTATATATATATATTTTTATATATATATATTCATATATACACACACACATATATACACATATATGTGTATATATGTGTGTATATATACTCAATATGTACCAACAAAAATGTTTTAAAAAGAGTGAAAAGTAAGAGATGGTGATTTGGTCTGTTGAGTTTTGTCCTTCTGGCTTTTGTTTTTGCAGATTTGCTCAGCATGTCAACATTAAATGGCCTTTCCTATACGTGTGCATTTCAAAGCCCCTCTTATCCTCTGAAGTCTCATTCCAAAAGCTTACTTGCATTATGCTTTTCCAAATGATCCTGCAGGAATTGAATCTCTTCTTGTACACCCAATTTGGAGTCTCAATTAGAGTGTGCTGCTCTCTATTACCTTGAGAGCATATTGCTACTTGCAAGAGATGATGAGCACCTTGAAGGTGGTATTTGCCTTATTTATCCATGCCCTTTCTTCCATGGTGCCCAGTACAGTGCTTGTCATGTACTAGTTATCTTGCAATATTCATTTTAATACATCTCTGAATAAGAGAATATGTATCATGGGTAAGTGAACAGTATACTTAACAAAGGAACAGTCACACAGATTTTAAGTGTATATGTATTCCAAGTATTCAGTGTAGGAAAAAAAATTAATAATCAGCCTTCTTTCTCTTATCCTTTGTAGACAACACTCTAATATTTTTTTCTTACTGTAAGAGAGAATGAAGATAAAACCATGGATCTGAATATGTTTGGATAATTATGTTTTTCACATTGCTTAGCATTTAGGATTGACAACTACTGATTATCTAAGGCATTGTGTATCTTTAAAAATAATTCACAACACAAAGTAATAATTGGATATAATTGCAAAACCAGTTGATATGGTCACAGCACACTCTCAAGTTTCTGGACCTCAGTTTCCCCATCCATAAGATAAAGAGGGCTAAATAGATTAGTGTTCCTTAGTATTCATCCCCTTAAGACTCATATCACAGCTCATTCCAGGTTCATTCATTTATATGGTAAGTATTTGATGAGCACCAACAAGAGTCAAAACACCTTCTGGTAGGGAAATAGGCCTTTGTCAGTAGTAACATAAACCAATGTGCTGTTTTTCTGCCTGGTAATTCAAGTTGTTCTGGGGGAGTATAGTATGGAGACTTGAGCTAGTTAAGGAGGTCAAAAGTAACCAATAAAACAGGAAAAACCTCTTCCTGGAATATGAGCATCCCTTAATCAGGATGCTCCAGAGATAAAGAACCACCAATGGAATGTTGAAAAGTGATATTTACTTTAAGGAATTTGCTCAGGCTGGTTTAGGGATTGGCAAGTCAAAAATATGCAGGGTAGACTGGGAGGCTAGGGACAGGCAGTCTGGAGGCAGAATTCATTTTTTCTTCAGGTGATCTAGGCTGGTTGGCTGGCAGCCTTTCTTTTCTTTCTCTTTATTTCCTTACATTTTTAAGCTGACTAGATGAGGCCCATCACA
The DNA here is from genome assembly GCA_004024805.1 of Geosciurus inauris. Classification (NCBI taxonomy): domain Eukaryota; kingdom Metazoa; phylum Chordata; class Mammalia; order Rodentia; family Sciuridae; genus Geosciurus; species Geosciurus inauris. The sequence goes on from PVHX01005940.1 coordinate 20,362, forward strand.
TTATGGAAGGTGATCTGCTTTACCCAAAAGTCTGCTGATGTAAATGTGAATGTCATCTACAATTTTTTTTCCCAGCAACATCAAGACTGGTATTTGACTAGATATTTTGATGCAATGGCTTAGTCAAGTTGACAGACAAAATTAATGATCACAGGGTACATATAAAGGACAGAAGGAGACATTAAAACTCTTGAAAATGACTTGAAAGAGGATGAGATCAGAAACTCAGGGCAGGGACATGGCCACACAGGGTTTCTTGAGTTACTCTTGGAGGTGTATCTTTTGCCTGCAAGTAGTATAAAGGCTCTCAGGGGGTGAAGCAGAGTTTAGATGTGATCAGACACATTCCCCAAAGTGGCCACACTATGAGGCCATGTTACACCATGTGGGGAGACTGTTCTGTTAAGTGGAGCTCAAGAAGCCTGTGTGACTAAGTTCACAGTGAGACAGACGGGGAGATGTGATAGGCAGGGAAGAGGCCAGGACCGTGAAGGTGGAAGCAACAGGTGGTAGATTTGACAGGGAGGATGAGTAACTGACATTCCCAGTCTCTACGCTAAAGGTCCCGTGTCCTGACAAAACTCTCAGACCCAGCAAATGGAGAGCGTTTCGATGGAGGGAAGCTTCGGTGAGGTTTAGGTTCCTGAGCGCATTGGCATCCTCCTGAATTCTCTCTAATGCGCTAAGTGGTGTTTTATGGGAGGGCTTATGTGATGAGTGATCCTTGGTGAATGTGTGCAACTTGCTGGACAAAATGTTAAATGTTTTAATCTATATTCTCATGTTCTGGCAATGTCTGCAGAGGTACATTCTCCACAAGTCCAATCTGAGACCAGAAGCATCAAAGGACAAAGCCTTTCCACCTGTGGTACAAATTACAAATTCCTTTGATTTCATTAAACTCAACAATCTCTACATCAATCCCATTATTAGCTGGTATCACAAGAGGGCATGTAATTCATGTATATTGCACATGTTTAGTGTTCTGAGAGTATCAAAGGCAATATCTATTTACCGTCACTCAATGAACAACAACTCAGTGAAGGATTTTCTTTATCTTATATTGTCCCATTGGTGTGTTCTGGCATGTGCTCTGTCTCTCAAATGTAAAAAAAAGACATTCAACATTAATGCAATATTATTATTAAATTAACAGTCTATGGAAAAATTTCATCAATGTTCCCAAAAATCTCATTTATACCACCCCTCCTTCACCTGCAGGATCCATAAACCTTCTCACATATTCATTTATGCATTCATTTAATTGTTAATTTCAATACAATTTTTATAAGAAAAATCCTTATTATAAATTATGCTCACAAAAGACTGAGAAAATAAAAATGGAAAAAAAAGCATAAATTCACTACCTGAGCTAAAGATAGCTTCATTACATTCCTTTTTAAGAATATTTCAACACTTCTATATAAATTTCTGTATTGCAAAATCCTATACATAATTAAATAGATTGCTTATTTAACCTCATATCTTGATTTTGGTCTCTCATCTTTGGAACACTAACATTTCCTGTGTGCAGAAGTGCCTGTGACATATGTGAAAACCTAGACTGAAGGTACCTGAATTATATGGGATCACATGAGAGGTGATCACTGGTGGCCCAAACAGAGCTCCAATATTTGCCTTGTCCAGATAGGTGCATTCTCACCAGGTAAGCATCATTTGGGAACAATTTCTAAAGGAGATATTTCATAACAGTAACTCAGAGCATGGACAAGTTTCATGGAGTCTTTAAATTCAAGTCTTTTTCTCTGTGTTTGTATATTTGTTTATTTTCCAAGAAAATGCAGACTTTCTCCAGATCCTTGGAAATGTCTGTGGATAAAGTTTTATCATTTTTTCCTACCCACAATTATCTATTTTTCTGATAATAGAGTGTCCAAAAATGTCTCAGGAAACAATTTTTTTTTTTTTGGTACTGGAGATTGAACTCAGGGGCACTCTACTACTGAGCCACATCCTCAGCCCTATTTTGTGTTGTATGTAGAGACAGGGTCTCACTGAGTTGCTTAGCGCCTTGCCGTTGCTAAGGCTGGCTTTGAACTCACGATTCTCCTGTCTCAGCCTCCCTAAGTGCTGGAGGAAACAATTATTCTACACACTCAATCCATTGGTTTGAAGAGAGTGCACTCTTCCCCTGGGGGAGACTCTGATGGGCCTAAGGCTATTGGTGCTTTCTATTTTCCTTGCCTTTCTGATTGGATCAGACTGACCAGGTGATCAGAATACTGAGATTTATGCAGAGTATGAATAGAAATCTTTTTTCTTAGATAGTCTCTCTGAATCTCGTATGCTCATCTGGCCATCCATGTGATTTGGAACAGAAACTCACAACTTAAGGAAGGACTGACAGGTGAATGGGAGACCCTCAGTTCTAATGACATCGACCTTGGTCCTGTAATCAGCCAGGCTTGAATCTACATTCTGTAGATCTACACCCAGACTTCTCAGTTTATTGAACCAATGCATTTGTGTTGCACTTAAAGCAGTTTGAGTAGGTATTTCTGTCACTCATCAAAAGAGTAATCTAAGATACATGAAGCAAATAAAGTTAAGGCACACGAAATTTCAACTTCTTCATCCTTACATGCAGGGATATTTAAGCCTGGAGAGGCATACTGACTTGGTCAAAGTCAGCTTCGAGATGGAATCAGGATGCAGAGTCTCCTTTCCAGCATAAAACTCTTATTGAATGCCTGATTGCCTTTGCATTTCAAAGGAAGATCAATAATAGTACAAAAAGAATTTTCTATTTATTTCTGTACTATATACAATGCAGAGTCATCACTATTGAAGGCTCTACACATTCAGGAAATATACTATATGTATTAAAATATTAAGAATGATGTATTTTGAATTTTTTAAATGTCTTCTTTGTAATCAGAAAATTTTCTTAATAAAGAAAAATTCTTTCCACTCTTCAGAGCCCAATACCAAGTAAATGATTTTGTGCCCCATATTTTGAAGTAAAAATTGTTTTAAGGAAATCCAATCATTTCCTCATGTCTTTGGAAAGACCCAGGCATTTTTAGGCAGTTGGCTTGGTTATGAATGGAGCACCAAGGAGAGTCAAGCCTCCGAGACACCCTCCAATTTGACTCTTTTGGGGACAGCTTCCCACTCATGAGTCTCAGGAGCTTCCCAGTTGCTGGTACCATGACTTCTTTTGGACTCCAAGGACATCACTTTTCACTGTAATCTGGAAAACCTCGTTAGGTGCATAACTCTAAATGACTTACGGGAAGATCTTCCAAGGACAGGGAAAGTGACTGCAGTTTTATGCAAAGGTAGTCTACATTGTCACAAACTGATAGAAGTTTAGAATTAGAATGATTTGAGAATTCTAACAAATATAACTTTTTCATTTATACAGACAGGGGAACAAGGATTCCAAAATAACACAGTGATTTCCATGAGGGACACTGTGAGGAAGGGGCCGAGCTGGAGTGTTCTGTCGTCTGTCAATCTTTCCAGGGAACCTGCATAATTTTCACTTCCTCCTTTGTGAATTTGGTAAAGAGAGAATTTCCTCTGCGTTCTGAAGTCACAAGGTACAGTTCAGTGTCACAGCTTCTTGGGTTACTGGTTTAAGAATTATCATCACTTCTTATCACAACCCTTTGAAACAAGATTTAGCTACTAAAAATCATAACCATTTTTCAATCCTGTACTCTTAAGCCAGTGAGAGCACCATTTGGAATAGCGCACCGCCCCAGCATCCCACCAAGATTCTCATGACCCAATCTCTAGGGACTGACGTTGGCAGCCTCCACAACTAGTTTATTGTGATTCATCAGACTGGTCTGGAGTCAGGCATTCTTGCTAGTGTTCACCTACACTACAGAGGCCCTTTTGGGACATTCTCTGCTGCTGTTCCTGATTAAAATTCTCCACTGTCCCCTACTGTTGCTTTAAATAGCAGGGTTGCAAATTCAGGCCATAGCTTGCAAATGCTGTGGCTATGGGTCTTCCTTTGTTTACCTAGTTATGTTAGAGTTAGACTAAAAATATGTATACACACTGAGAGGAGTTGCAGGTGATAATTTGAACGTGCAAATTCTATTTGGTTAACACTAAAGTAACTTTGCCTAACGATGCCTTTCTGGACAACCGATTCCCAAATCTCTGGGGCTCCAGCAGCTTTGGGTTTTAGGGAAACAGACAGATTGTACCTGAATTTCTTCTTTCCTCTGAACTCCCTCCATCCTCATCTGGCCACTGCTATGAATGTCATTTTCACAACTATAAACGGTTCCTTTCAAACACTCTTTCCAGGTGTGTTGGTAAAAGGCCAAAACAAGAATGAGGAAGAGAAACACAAAATAGAATGATTTTTGAAAGTGTTTGCTGGGATCAAAGACTTGAGTCCATTTCCAGGGTGTTGTTGACTGGATGCTTCTAAGTGTAAAACCCCTAGTCTCTCTCGGTGTCCAGTTCTTAATCCATGATGAAGATTATTGGCAGATTTTTGTTCAGGTTGAAATAATTGATTTAAAAAAAAAGCTTCACTACTTCCAACCAAGACATAATTCTAAAAGTGTCAGTCTTATCTTGCTTATTTCAGAGTAACTGGACAAAATAGGTCATGTGTCTAGAGGATTGGATAGTAGGAATTATTAGCAATTGGTGAAAATCAATATATCCCCAGAGGGAAACATCAAAACAAGACACTGGAGACTAGTATCACATCTCAGCTGAGAAAGCGTAAGAGATGGCAAGGGTCTGGAGTATGCTCTCTGTTTATCTGCTATGCCCTCAACCTTGGAGAAATGGCTATAGGCCTCCAGCCCTCTCAGCGAAGATTCCTTTCCCACCTCTCTTGAGATACAGCCATTGTTGAGCAATTCTAGTATGTAGAAGATGTCCTTCTGCAACTGGGAGGGAGAAGAGAATATGGGGCTAAGTTCTGAATGTGAAAACAGAGTCAAATGAGTCAAAGACCCAGCTTATATAGAGACTGTCACACCCAAAGAAGCTAGAGGATAGCGCCAACCTCAAAGGTCAAGCACTGGGATGTTCAAGCTGGAGGCAATGGGTATATCAACTTCATACCAGTGGGAACAGCCTACAACACATTCATGTGGGCAATGGAGGATGTTTCCCAGAACCTGAGAGATAGACTCTTGTAAGCATTTGGTATAAGGTAGGATTATCAGGTAAAGTCCAGCACTGGAACTGGACAATTCCTTGAAAGACGAAATCAAACAGAACCAGAGGAAAAAATCAATTGCAACTGACTTGTGATTTGAAAGGTCAGGGAGAGATGGTGGAGGCAATAGCATCGTGTTGGTGAGCTACAGATAATGGAGCGTGAGTTTTCTCCATTCTCCAAAATTTGCCATTGGCTCAATTCAAAGGCATAGTCATGAAAGCTTGGCCTCTCTGTGATTCTCTCTCGCTCTGGAGGAAACCTCCTTGTCTTCCATCCTTCTCCTCTCTGTGTCTGGTATTCCTCCTCAGCTAGCATTTCCAGCTCCTAAGGGTTTGATTGCCCTGTGATTAAGGAGGTTTGTTGGGACCTAACACACTGAGAAGAGAGTGGGGAGGAAGGCAATAAATATTTAATGAGAATTTTGCTTCTGGGCCTTCTTCTTTGAGGGGAAAATGGAAATCAAAAGTCTTCACTGGAACCCCCGTTGTTGGAGGACAAAGAAATGTTCTTTCACTGCTGTGAAAATGAGCTGCTGGCACCTCAGCAAGAGGCCGCTGTGAGAGGGGGGAGTCCTTAATGAATCACAGAGCAAAAAGCTCTTTCCTGGAAGGAATTATCCCCAGTGCTTTCTCTAATAACACTCCCAGGCCTCAGCCTGATGGATGAGGAGTTATGGCTTGGGAGTGGAGGCTTCTAGGTTTTAAGGTTGAGATTTATGCAGCATTCCTCACCATGGCTCCTTTACCATGCAGAAAGTGGAGCCACCCAGCTGGGTTCTACAGCTTGCTGGTTGGGACCTCAGATAACATAGGGACACACCCAAGAACATAATTTTCTCAGAGGAAGACTCAGGCATTGTGAACAGCTGGATTTGTGGCTATGGACAAGTCCACGTATAGATAGACTCTTTGTGCCTTTAATTTCCAAACCTGTAAAACAAATAATAATACTAGTGCATACCTTCCTCATAGGATTTTTCTTAAGGATTTAATGAAATAATATATTAAAATAATTTAGAATGATTAACACATAGTAATTATAAATGCTGAACTATTGTTTGTATTATCATGCTTGTGCTGATAATTCTGGAGGAAGATGGAACTTAAAACTGAAGTACTAGATAATAGCTTTTGTGGAAGGGGTAGGAATATGACTGATCCAGAGAAGATTCTAGGTCTTTGTAGTATCTGTTGGCATGTACAGATTGCTTATCAAGCTCATAGGGTTTGTTATTTATTATTTCACTTATCCTCCCAGTAACCAAAGATAAAGTTATCATCATAACTATCATCTTCATCACCACCAACATCACCATCATGACCTCCCCCATCATTATCTCCACCATCATCATCACCACTATCACCACCACCATCACCACCATCAATCACCATCACCACCATCTTCATAATGAAAGATGGAAATCAAATCCAAGTCTGAATGACATCAAAATTGTTGTTTATTCTTCCTTCCATAGTCATCTCTCTTACAGGCAAAAGTCTACCAGGTAGTTAAGGCAACCACGGCAATCCTTTCTCATTGGTTCTTGGATCATGCCAGAATGACTTCGGATGTGTCACTCAGAGCAGCGGGTATGACCTGAGTAGAAGGAGTAGGAAAAAAGGACATTTCCAAGGGAGAAAGAAGATCCTCTTAGAGAGGAGAAAGAGCACACCTCACTTGTCACCCAGTTTTATTGGGGATCCAAGAAGTTTCCAGAGTCCAGCTCGGGTCCATTGTTTTGATTTTTGACTGACAGCATAGTAACTCTAGGGATTTCTTCTAAGGGAGGATGGTGTGGTTCTGACAGTGTTGGAGTTAAGGAAATTGAGTCCCCTATTTTTGTCTCAATTCCTGCCTCCTTAATTATTCATTACCCTTTGAAAAACCTGCACCAGGCTTTCTGTATGAGGGTCTTGATATTTTGGTTGTCAGGTAATTGGGGATTGTGACATAGGTTCAGCGGTGAGTGGATCCAGGTCACCTGACAGGGTGTTACATAATTTTGAAACAATAGTTTTCCTTAAGGGGATGTAAGTGTAGCTTGGGGAGGTTTTGACTTACCAAGGCTGCAACCCCCAGGTGCTTGCCGATCAGATAAGGCAAGATGGAGCAGGGTCTCACCCACTCACGGCTGACTAGCTACCCACAATCTCTATTTGCCTTTCTCAAGTCTTCCACGTATTCTGAATAAGGAACTCCTGGAAGCTAGGCCCTCAGCCTCCCATGTGTTCCTGTCTCCACCAATGCCCTTGTTGAGTCTCTTCAGCTGCTAACACTGATAATGATGACTGGAAGCTAATCAGTCTTGAGATAATCCTGACCAGATTTATTGCTACAGCTGGACCAGAAAGTGATTTATAGACATGGCCCCATCTCCCCAAGATATCTGGAAATGGGCATCCAATCCTCTCTTGTCCTTCCCTTGCTCCTCAAAAGTGGCATTATCACTGGCATCACTGTCTCAGTTTCCCTTCTTCACAGTTTGTTCCTATAAAAATAGGAACAAAGCAAATCTTTGCCTCTTACTAAAACCCTATGTATCTGGACCTTGTATATCACTGACAAATTTTTTCCTGGGAGTCCATTCAAAAATGTCTGTAATTATGAGTTTACCACCTGTCTTGCTACTTTCTACAAAGCCTGAACTGAAACCCCTAATCTGAAAGTCCCTGTAACAGTCATGCATCTCAGGCCACCAAGAATAAGATTACTTGAATAACAAGGATTATACTTCATCCTACTGCTTCTGATTTCAAGGGTACATTTTCAAATGAAATAATGGGTCATTTGACTTGCTTTCTTCTGTTTTTCAGATTCAGATGAAGAGAAGTTCATATTTACTGACAGATACTGTACTGCTGTTCAAAATATGATTTTCCACCAAATCCTTAATCTGGCCTCCCTCCTCCTTTTTCAAGCAGTCTCCTTGTGTTCCATTTCCACAGGCACAATGCCATTCATCCTGATTTTCCAAGACTCCCCTCTGCAAGGTGCCCCCTATGCTAACCTTATCACTCCCAGATCAGGGGAAATAACCAAATACTCTGGAAAGATGCACACATGCTTAGATTCCAGAAAGTTCCTCCATGTGCTGTGTCTGCTGATACCTGGCATCTCATCCCTTAAATTCTGGGAACTCCTTTATGCTCCATCTGATTTCATATGGGAAGACGCAGTATGCTGGTGTGTGTTGACTGTCTCTGAGGGTCTAGTATCTTCTTGTAGACATCTCTGTGAACATGGTATTCACTGAGTAGCATCATGTACTGATCTGCAAACTGCTTGGGAACAGAGGATTGATGGATTCATCACTGTGCCTCAAACACCAAGGCAAGTATGACACCAAGCCATATTGGGGGCCTGGATCCCCATTCTTTCCTGTGCCATAGACTCTTGGGGAAGGGTGTCTATTGCTTTAGGTGATCTGATGAATTCTTCTAAGAAGGTCTAAGATCACTAAAAGACCTTGACTTTTTGTTGTTGTTTGGCAACTCACATATGACCTTCAATATTAGTAGCTCTAACAGAGGTCTGTGCTGTCCCTTCCTCAACAAAGACAGCATATTGCAAGATTAGAAATTTCCTATAAAAAGTGAATTAATGACAGCACAAATGAATCCCAAGTGAATGACTTCATAGGACAAATGCTAGCATAGCCCTCTCAGCTTCAGGGGTATCCCTGAAGGTCATCTTTCAGGGACAAGTACCAGATTGAAGGGTTCATGCATAAACAGATGGGAGATTTGGGGGGAACAGATGCAAGGCTGGAAAGATCAGAATTAAGAGGGTTAAGGACTTCTGCCTGCTGGTGGCATTCAGAATGGCCACAATCATGCTCCCTAGCCAGAGATTCTGCAGAACAACAGGGCACATATCTGAGGCTCCCTCTCCTTTTCTCTCATCATTCTTTTCCAGTTCTCAGAAGGGACAACTGGAGCCTGTCCAGGTGATCTGGGAGCAGGTACAGTACTCCTCTTTCCAAGCCAACAGCTGGCTGATTGGTGTGTTGAAGGGGTTTATGGTGACTTTTAATTGATGCACAAAACAACCCATCAAAAGGTAAACTGATCCTGCTGCTCCCAGAGGCATCAGGAGACCTTCACCTGCAGCCTGCCTTCTGCTGTTTGTTCTATCCCCAAGGCAACAATGCTTCCCAGCGCACTCCAGCAGGGAAACAGTTAAGCACTGTGTGGTGTGTTTCACTCCAGGAGGGCAGTTCAGTGTGTGATTGAACATTCCATCATCATTTGCCATCTTCAAATTGCCCATAAGAAACCCCAACATCTAGATGCGACGTTAGAACAAAGAAGGCTGTTACTTTGCATTGTAGACTGTGGGCAGGAAAATTTGAGCAAAGGTATTAGGATAAATGCGATGATTGGAGAGATGATAGAAAAAGATATTTTTCATAGACTGCTTTTGTTGCTGATTTTTCTTTTTAATGTAGAAAAGCCATATTTTGTGGAAGAGAAAAGACAAAGAGTCAAAAAATGTGGTTTTGAATCCCAATTTCTTCAGGTGAGTATGACGTTTACCCCAGCACCTTTGTGCATGGAGTTTACAATGCAAAATACCCAGGAAGACTTTAAAAAATGACATTTTTCCTATTTTGGAAGTTAGTCTTAGATTTTCTTTATAGGAAAGAGGTAAATCATTACTAATATTTAAAGATTTGTTTATTAGCAGAGCTATAGGCATGACCCAGTACTATGGATTTTATAGCCATTAGTTCATTTAATCCTAGTGAATAATCCTCAAAGTAAATATTGTAATGCCCATTTTGCAAATGAGGAAACCATGGCTTAAAAACTGAAATTTCTTACATTGGTGCATAGGTTTAGTACATTTTGGAGCTGGGCTTTCAGACCTGGCTGATTTAACTTACATTCTTGGTGTGACAGAATAGGAGAGTGGTCAAGGGCATCAGATGACCACCAGGTTGAATCTTGCTGGTACCACAAAATAGTTCATTAATGTTAGGCAATTTACAGCACCTTTCCATGGCTTTGTTCTCTCATCTGTAAAATTGAGATAATGAAAGCACCTTCCCCATTTTCCTTGAGAAAATGCTTGAAGAAAGCACCATTCTTCATTTTCCTTGAGTTTTCTGATTATTAAATGAGGTAATATATGCAGTGCACAAAGCAAAGGGCCTGGCACAGAGAAAATGCCTTGTAAGTGAGGCTACTCTATTTCTTATCAATGATATCTGGAGTCCCCATTGCTGGGAGAACCCTGTTCTCTCTGGACCTTGTGCTGGAGAGTCTGATACCTACATTACCAGTTAGGAGACAAGGTCAGTTTCCCTTGGAAGACATGGTAGGGTCAAAGTAGTGAGAAAAGAGAGAAAGGATGGCTTCAAGGGAACATAGGTAGGAAAGGCTCATACCTGCACTGGGAAATGTGTGATAGATAGATGAATCAGTGACAACTCCAATGATTCTGGCTGGATCATGCTGTTCGCTGGTTTACCATTAACCAAAGAGTTAAAATGGCTAGACGAGGGAACAACAGCACCATGTCTGTAGAGACTTATCTAGAAGGGCATTTATCCAAGAACTATCATTCAGTGGAAACATTAATCAATAACTCTATCCCTAAATGAACTTATATTTTATTATAAATAGAGAACAATTAGAATCTGGCATCCAACTTCAGCAGAAATTGCTCTCAGAATTAGACACTAAGGAGAAAAAGCTCATGGCTCAAAGAGTTTACTTCGTCACATTCTCTTTATTCCTGGAAACTGTGGACTCGAGGTTCTTATTTAATATGAACCGAATTCACCATAAAGTTCCTAGGTGCCAGTTTACAAAAGCCCCCATGTAATTACATTAGATTTGCTTTTGCCCTGCAGATTAAAGTCAGAACAAGGTCAGGGTGTAAATCGGGCGTGATCAGAGCAGCTTTCTAATGAAAGCAATGACTGTGTGCCTGCCTGCCTCCTTTGTGTAGTGGTGAACATTAATCCAAGTCCCCTTTTTCAATTGAAACTTTAAAATGATGCTGAAGGCTGAGTGGGCTGAAGGGATGGATCAAGAAGCATGGACATTTCTTTTATTTTTTTCAAATCATCAGTTTCTCCAGTGAGGGTTTTAATAAGAATCCTCGCTTTGGTCATTGTTCCAGAAAGGGACTTCATTTGCATCTTTAGGGAAAATGTACTGGACTTTGAATTCTTCATTTTCCTTGAGCACTAAAATATGTTACAAAAGTCAGCACACAGAGGACCCTTGAGCTTCAAAGCACTGTGGTCGTATTGAAGGATGACAGCTTAATGGACATCGGCCACGTGCCACGCATGACACCAGATGCCGGGTCCACAGACTCACTTCTTCAACACCCTATTTATTGAGAATCTCCAAATAGGTAGGGATTGTTACCTGTACTGGAGACACTGGTCCCTGCTCTCATGAATCTTCAGTCTTTTGAGGGGACACAGTAATGACTAAAAATGCAATCCTGGCCTCCTGAGGGTTCAGAGATTAAGAGATGTTTAGGATTTCTGGCAAGAACAACCAGAGATAGTGGCCATTGTGATTGAGGACATAGGCTTCTGATTTACATTGTCATAGTTTTGAGTTTTTGATGTACTACAGACTTGCTTAGTGTTCTTGGGCAAGTAATTCTCTGAGTCTCAAGAGTCCTCGTCTACTAAGTGGGCATTCCAATGTTCATGGTCAAAGGCTTTTATGAGATGCACCTGAGAAGACGTAGGAAGACGTAGGAAGCAAGCTAACATGGATACGAGTCACACATTAACAGATTTTAAAGATGCTGACATTACTAATGCCATGACCTTATTCAAGTTGCATAACCTTTCTGAATCTCAAATCACTTTATCCAGAAAATGGGAACAACAATCCCTCCTGCTGGAAAAATTAAATTTGACACTTTCTGGGGGGCACCTAGGACAGGATTTGAATTCAAAAAATGGTAAATATTTTCATAAGTATGAAACAATAACACAAGGCCAGGAGCTACATGCTGCATGTGTCATTTACCCACTCTAGAGACAGCACAAACTTCAGGAGGTTTTTTGGTTTTTTTTTTTGGTTTTTTTTTAACGTCTACACATTAGAAAGTTCTTCTGAAAATCATCTCCTAGGGTGTCGTTAAAGACATATTTTGATGAGGACATAAAAAATTCACAGATCAAAAATCTGTATTTCCCTTGTGGTAAGTATTATCCAAAAATCTAATGGGAAAAGAATTGCTGCAGACATTCGGAACACGTCCACTCAGAGAATAGAGAGTTATAATGAAAAACCGCCACCTGAGGTAGGAAATGTTTGGGTTTTCTTTTAGAGGACAGAAAGGACCATTTTTTGACATATATACCTGCTTCTCAGAAAAGCAATAACAAGTAACTCCCACATCCATTTCCAAGAAAGCAAAAGAGGCCCTTTTAACAGACACCATTTATGGGTTGGAGATTTTTCATTAAAGGAATCCTGTTACTGCAAACCCACATGGGCCATTCCCTGCCTAATCAAAGGACAGAACTGGCTGGGGTCTCAGTTCTCACCCAGAAGACCTGCTGCCAGTCATCATTGGATTCTCAGGTCTCTGTAGAGTGTGACCTGGGTGGGTCTGTGCATGTCTCTCCACACCTGCCTGAATCTCCCTGCATTTCCTTGTTTCTGTTCCTGTCTTTTCTGTTGTTCCTACACTGTTCTCCACCTCTCTCCCATCTCCCTCTCTGCCTCTCCTTTGTGAACTTTTGGTTTCTTTCTGGTTTTTCTGTCTCTGCCCTTCTCTGCATTTCCGACTGTAGTACTGTTTCTCGGTTGTTCATGCTGTTTTTCTGTCTCCTACCTGGGTGTTGTGTATTTTCTTTCTTTTTTCTACTGCTTTCTTTCCTCCCTTCCTTCTGCTCCCACCCTGTCCTGTACATTTTCTCCCTACCTCTCAATCTTTCTTTTCTTCTTATGCTGAATTTTTCAGTATTTTTCCCAATCTGTTTTCTATCTGTCCTGCCTGTTAGTGTCTCTCTCAATATCTTACTCACTCTCTCTGCCTTCCTCTTCATATTTGTGTATTTGTTTCATGTCTTCCCCACTTTTCCGTCCTTCTGTCTCCCCTCTTTACCTTGCTCATTGAATATATTCCCTTTTGTGCCTCTGCTGGCTTCATTCTGTCTCTGGTTCTATATCTCAGCTTTGCCTCATCTCATTTTCTGGCACTTTCTGGGACACGTCTGTGACCACATGCACACGGACACACTCATTTTTTTTCCTTCTCTCTCTCTCTCTCTCTCTCTTTCTCTCTCCTTCCCTGCATCCTGACCTGGCGGCCTTCTTCCCAGTGAACAGGCTATAAATTTAAAGGGACTCCATAACACCACTGGGTGTTGTTTGGTTTATGATGCCTTCATGAAATCTCAGACACATAATTCATTCTAGCAGCAACTTCTTTCTGGTTGAGTCACTTGGCACCCAGATGCCTGCAACATAGCTGTCCCTGCAGCTGACCCTGCCACATTTTCACATTTCCAAGATCCTCTGGCCCAGCACCCTGGAGGCTCCTTTATCTGCCCTGCGGTGGGTTCTGTCCTGGGTATCACTCCACAGGTCTCCAGTGAAACGCAGCTCAGAGGGGTTCAGCGCAGCCTGGACTCGATTGATGAAGTCAAATTATATTTAGGTTGAAAGAGCCAAAGAGAAAAATTAAGAAGCTTATTATTAATATATATATGTATATATGTGTGTGTGTGTATATATATGTATATATATGCACTTATGTATGCATACACACACAAACACCCACACACACCCACACACACATATATATAAAGGAGATGGGGAAGGATATACTCTAAGAACGTGTTTTGCTTCACAGAGTGGCAATCTCAGGGGAGAGTATTTGGGAAGATGCAGGCTGAAGTTAGGATAACCTATGTGGGTAGCCAGGATCTCCACTCCAGAGCTGAGCACCCATGCCTTGGTCGATCTGTATGATACTTTCTCAGGCAATTGAAAATGGTGGCAAAGGGGTGAGATCTGACTTTAAGAAGGATTGGGATGGAACACTTTCTCCATTCACTCTTGAAACTATAAAGCCTGGAAGATTCTCTACGTTGATTCTGAATCTGTTTGATCAGATGTAAAGCAAACTCTACATTCAAGCCCTCCCATTATTAAACAGACCCTATGTGTCAGGAGAGGGACTAGGGATGGCCCTAGTCATCCCTGTATCCTATGGAGGGCCGTCATCCCCCAGGCAATGTCCAGCTTGCATCTTTCACTGTCTTGAGTGGCAGGATCTGTTTCCTCCTGCAAGTTTTAGTTTTAATTTCATTTTACCTCTCATGCAGAGAGATCTTAATGGAATAGATTGCTATCTTCTTTAACCTCAGTCTCAGCAATCTGTTTATCACTATAGTACTTTGCCAATTTATAATTATATAGTTATGCATTTGCTTACTTACTTGTGGTTCATCTGTCTTCATTAGACATTAAGCTTCATGCAGGAAGAAATTATGTCAATTAATTCTGTGCCACAGACCCACTGCCTAAGGCAGAGACAGGGAAACTGAGGCAAGGGATTGAAACTCATCTCAGTGTGTTTCCAATATTCCAACTCTCACCTCTCCTTCTTGCCTGATAATATTTGCCACTCAGGATCCACATCAGAAACAAATGAGACATTATATATGCCAATTGTTTTGCAAACTAAGAAGGTTTGGGAAAATGTCATTTTCTATAAGGTTAAGCCAGACTCTTTCAACATCTATGATTGCATGTAATAGGCAGGAGTATCTCTGAATCTCAAGCAAAAGTAGACAGAGAGGACTGACTCTTGCCTCCATAGAGGTCAAAGAGGACAATTTAATATGTTTAACCCAGAGTCAGATGAGTGTAAAGACCCCATGAGGGCTCCACAGAGCCTCATAGAGGTGGGCCACAGTCTATGCAACAGATCCTGACGCCCTGAGTGAGTTCCGAGGAGCCTTGAACTCTCTGAAATTACTGAAGGATTTCCTGTGGCCCAGGTGATCTTGTTGCATGCAGGATCCTGTAAGTGGAAGGAAATCTCATAGCTCCAGAGATGGTACTTCTGCACCCCACCCATTTCCATTAAGTGATACTAGACAGCATCATAGAAAATTCTTTGACTTCTTTTCTTGAGATGGTTGCCATTATTTGATTCTGGCAGTATAAGCCTTAGACCTATTGCCCTGGAGGACATAACCCAATTTTCTCCAACATCTCATGAACCACAGGTACCTGACTTCATCCCCTTTTCGGGATGCTCAGGAGATTTCCTTACCTCTACAGTTTAGTCACTGAGGCTAGAAGTCTCCGATGAAGTGTCCAGCCTGGTGAGTGAGTGATCTCCTCAAAGCCTTTTATTTCTCTTTTTATGTTTTAATCTTTTATTAGTGCATTACAATTACATGTTATTGTGAAGTTCATTGTTACTTATCTGTACAAACACACTATATAACAATATAGTCTGATCAGTTTCATTCACCAGTTACCTCTCCTTTGCTTCCTCTACTCCCTCCCTCCATCCCCTTCCTCTACCCTACTTACCTCCCTCCTGTTTTCATGAGATCTGTATTCCTAGTGCGTTGAACTTAATAATAGTACATTGGGTATATTTACATTAGACATATTAGGTATACCATAGTATTCTAGGTATGAAATTAAGATGATAAATGCTGACACTTACTGAATGTTAAATAATTTGGGGTATCTCCTAAGGCTTCCAATGGCCACTCTAATACACATATCATTGTCAATACCATTTTAGAAATGAGGAATCTGAGATGTAATGACTTGCCCCAAGGAACAAGGTTAGTAAAAAGGAAAGGCAACTTAAGTCTTGACTGGCACTGAGAAGAGCCTATTGCAGACCTGTCTCCAGTGAGTGCAGGAAGTAGCAAGAGTAAGGGAAAATATGTTTTTTTTGAACTCATGCTAGACTGGTACTGAGCTCGGCTTGGTCCGTGGATTTTTTTCTTTCAACTTTTTCAATGGGTATAAAGATGGCCTTTACCTTACGGATAATGGAACCAATTTAGAATTCTTTCCTCAGTACAGAGACAGGATCTGCCTTGAGAATTCAGATCACTGTGGGTCTTGCAGCTGTGGGTTCTGGGTCGTCTAAGGACGTCAACCGTCAATGTTGGTTGAGGGTGAATCACAGTCTGTGCAAGTGACCAAGACTAGAACAGGCTGTACTAAGCTGCATGATTTGGGGTTCTCTTCCTTCTCTCTGAGGGTAGCTCACATGGTTATGCCCAATTCTATTGTATTTTCCATTATTTTCACAATACTCAGTTGGGCACATGTGCTATGTCCCGAGTGTGTGTGTGTGTGTGCACCTACCATCTTGCTTAAATTCTTGCAAAAACAAAAAAATTCTGCAAGACAAATATTTCTATGACACTTTTATGTATTTAGAAATGGAGGCTCAGATTAAAGCAACCATTCAAGATTACACAGGGACCAAATGGAATCATTCAAACTCAGACATGGCTGACTTGTGGGGATGTTATCTTTTCATGGTAATCTGTGAACCCCCTCTTTCCCTTCTGTCCCTCTTGTCCCTCCTGACCTGTCTCTGCTGTCTGGTAGAAGAAACATACAAATTAGCTCAGAAATCCCAACAGGAGTTTGGGGCTTTGATTAAGTTAAATACACTTCTGAAGACCTGGGTTCGACTCTGGGTCTTCCTCTTATTGGAATGTGAGAATTCCTTGAAGTTCAACTCCATGGGTTTGAATTCCATAGCGCATATGATTTGTTACTGTACATTAGGGCAGTCATTCAATTCTTACAATAGTTCTATGAAGTTGGGATTATGATTCCTGCTTTATAAATCAAATAAAACAAAAATAACTGAATGGCAGTTACCTAAGAAAGGGCTTCTCTCTCTTAGCACTGCTGTTCCTGTTAATGAGATAACACTTAGGGAAGTGTTTGACACTTGGAATGGGCAGAATGGACACTGGTGTTATACAGAACCTGTAATTGAAGAAGTACACGTTTGTGACCTTGACTTGGCCTTTCAGTATCTTAATTAGAATTTAACACCATAGTGTTTGTTGAGGCGACATGATGCTGAAAGGCAAATCAGTGCAGTGTGTATCACATCCAGGGCATGTATTGTGTGTAGGCACAGATTCTAAGAATGTCATCCGAAGGGACATGCCATGGGCTCCCATCACCTGGACTATATACCAGTTGTCCTCTTCAACAATGAGGTAGAAGCCGGGCGTGATGGCGCAAGCCTGTAATCCCAGCACTTTGGGAGGCTGAGACAGGAGAATTGCGAGTTCAAAGCCAGCCTCAGCAACGGCAAGGTGCTAAGCAACTCAGTGAGACCCTGTCTCTACATAAAACACAAAATAGGGCTGGGGATGTGGCTCAGGGGTCGAGTGCCCCTGAGTTCAATCTCCAGTACCAAAAATGAAAATAAAAAATAAACAATGAGGTGGAGACATTGGGGGTCTGAGCTGAGACCCATGCCTTCACCAGCCTCACCCCAATTTGAACACAGATCAAAGCGGCAGCTTCTGAAGCACTCCTGAAACCTCGATTCTCACGTATGCATGAGAAACCAATGAGGCTTCCAGGGGTGTTTTTCTAGCAGACTTCCAGGCTGCCTATTGGTTTTCTGTCACTTATTTCAGGCCTGATTAACACAGGATAAAATTGAGGGTTTTTCAGCTGTTCTTCAAAGAGGAGGAGTCGGTTTTCTTTGCTCTCGTTCTGAAATAAGCAATCGCATTACCTCCAAGTGAACGGAGGTTGGGAATGCAGGGAGATGAAATCAATACGCAGTTAGAAGGCAGGCAGGAGCTGAAGCAGCAATGAACAGACACATTGCTCAGGCTGAGTTGGGAAGATCAGAGAAGGCGGACACTGGGTTTCTGTGCCCGTAGAAGACGAGATGGGGACACAGGTCCAAGTGAATACAGATCATAATAACAGCATTAGTTAACTTCTACTGGGTATTTGTCATGTGCTGTGTTACATGTCTAACATGGTTACTCTTTTAATCCTCACAGGTACGATCATAGCCTCACTTTATAGATGTGAGAAATTAAGCTCAGAGAGGACAGGGGGTTGCCTGGAGTAGAGCAACTGGTGAGCAATGTTAAACCCCAGCTTACTGAAGTCAAAACGCCTCCCTTAGTCAACACTCTCTAATGCATCCAGAGTCAAAGCCAAAGGAACTTCCTAATTGGGTCTATTAGCTCAGCCTCTCATTCCAGGAGATAGATGGAGGAAATCTCAGAGACTCAATATAAGTGGCTTCCTTTGAGAATGAGAAGTAGTCTCTCTTGCTGATGAAAATCTAAATTCAGAAGTTCCCTCAGGGTTAGCATGGAGTAGGGGAAACAGCCTACAAAGGCAGAGGACTCAATTTGAATCCCAGCTCCATTTGCTGCCTTGGGACTCTGAGCCAATCAGCCAATCACTTGATCTCTTAGAGCCCAAATTCTCTGACCTATGAAGTGAGGGTGGTTGTATCTCTCTTTCAGCAAAGTACCTGGTCCATTATATTTGATTAATATCTGTTGGCTCCTGTCTTTTTCTGGGGGCCTTGGTCCCCTTGGGACTCTGAACAGACCCATGAGTCCAGCCTCCACTTTTCACTTTTTGGAAAAGCTTGTTAGAAGTCATGCACTCATGCAAACACATGAGCAGAAACACACTCAAATTTCATATTTCTTGCTAGAGTTGGAATGATATTAGTGGTTATTTCTTACTGAAAAGAAACTCTACTTAGCAAATAGAAAAACTGTGATTAAATATTTTCGCAAGAGATGCTTTCATGTTGTAAGAAGAGTTTTCAATATAAAATGTATAAGGGACATAGTTGAAAAAAATATTTCTGATAAAAAGTTTTTTGAGCTACTCCATTAGGATTTCTTGCCTTCTTCACATTCATCCTAGAACAATACCCTTGGGTTCTTTCCATTACCCTTGGAGTTTCCATTTCCTCTAGCCATACTGTGCACTTAGTTCATACTCAGATTAGACCCTATTCTTAAACTGGCTTAGCCATCCTGCCCTCTCAGAGCAGACAAGTCAGAAGCCCATCAGTGAAGAAAATAATTGGGAACGTCACCATTTCTGTGATTTTAATATTGGCCAATGGACTAGTTGGCCAAAATAATCAAAATGGTGGCATGATACCAGATTAAATAAGATCTGCCTATTGATGGACTGATTTAATCTTTTGTAAATGTTAGGAAGGCAGGGTTAACACAGAAGCCCAAACTAATTGACCTTTGTCCTACACTTAAGTTTGTCATTACTGTCATTCCTTTACCCATAGAAGCAGATCTCAGCACTGAAGTTACATCAGCATCACCTGGGTGGCTTTGAAAAGCCCCCAAGTCTTTTTCCGATGAATGGATCAAAGTCTTAGGGTGTGACTAAGACATCAGTTTATTTTTTTAACTCCATGGTTGAGACCAATGTATAGCCAAAGTTGAGAAAATCTGTCTCATAAAGCAAGAACTAGAATAATTCAGAAGAAAACTATTTATCTTAAAGCTCACCACCCGGCGCTACCCCATGATTCTACAGTTAAATTCCCTGCCAACACCAACTCCCTTAAGAATCCGTCAAAGCCGGGCGCGGTGGCTCAAGCCTGTAATCCCAGCACTTTGGGAGGCTGAGACAGGAGAATCGCGAGTTCAAAGCCAGCCTCAGCAAAGGCGAGGTGCTAAGCAAATCAGGGAGACCCTCTCTCTACATAAAACACGAAATAAGGCTGGGGATGTGGCTCAGTGGTTGAGTGTCCCTGAGTTCAATCCCCAGTACCAAAAAAAAAAAAAAAAAAAAAAAAAGAACCCATTGAATTTTCATGTGGCTTCCTTTCTGAGGTTCTGCACATTTCAGGCTGTGAGCTGGCTGAATGATGTGTGTGCTCGCTGACAACAGCTCAACAGCTTCTCTTGGCATGTTTGTGCTCAAAAAACTGAAAGATAAAGACCTCACATTAAACTAAGGGGTCTTGCTCTATGTATTCCAATCTCCCCAAGCTGATAAATAATGGATAATGAAGAGTAGTGCTATTACATGCATAAAGCACTTGGCATCCGCCTCCAAGACAGCACTTTCCATCTACTCTGAGGTCCAATTCAGCATAAAATCTGTTTGGTGGGAGGTTGGGTCCTTTTGGAGGGCTTTTTGATGCTGCCAAGTTACTCAATGGAGAAAAGGAAAGAATTTAACTCTAGAATCAATTTCAGTGCTTGTTTCTAAAAGGCCACAGGCTAGGTTAGCATGAATGGAGTTTCTCTTCCTCATTTCAAGTATGACACTCCTGCAGCTACCTATTTATGATGAACAGAATAGCAGAGCTCTTCACGGAGACCCATATAAAATTGAGCTCCCTGGAAATCTTCTCATGTACATTACTCTCGATGACATTTATCACAATAATCAGAGCCCATTTGGTAGATATTTCATGTGTTTAGTTGTTCTTCAACTCCCTGATTGGTGCTTACATTTTACATAGGAGAAATGTCTGTTTTGCACCCCTTGTATCTAACCATTTGCATCCGTTGTGTCTAACCAAGCACCTAGTACCTAGTGGACACTTGATAAATATTGGTTAAATGGATGCCCATATTACAACCTGTAACCTCTGCTTTACATAGAGTTGCAGAACATGCTTTTGCTTTATTAAATACAAATTCTTTATACCCCTGAGGAAAACTTGGGCCTTTCAAACATGAAGAGGAAGCATGGAGGTGGGAGGCAGTTATTTATTTATTTTTTTGGAAATATAAAGTATGGAACAGTCTAACTCCCACTGTGGCAATCAGCTGTGTAGCCTTGGAGAAGTTACATCTTTACCTTAGCAGACAGAAAAGAGACTCCATTCCAACTCCTCTGATCATATTGATGCTTCAGTGAGAGAAGGAGCCAAGGGAGATACTCATCAGTAGACATTACCTATGTGGTGACACAGATGTGGAAGCCTTGATTGTTCATTGTTTTAGTCAGCTTTGGTTCAGTCCATAGTTGGCCAACTCCATAGCTCTGGGCCCAGGGTGAGGCAGAACACCATGGCAGAAAGGCATAGAGGAGGAAAGCCACTCAGGACATGGCAAATGGCAACAAGGAGAGAGAGAGAGAGAGAGAGAGAGAGAGAGAGAGAGAGGGAAATTACTCACTAGAGACAAAATATAAACCTCAAAGTCATACCCCCAATAACCCAACTCCTCCAGCTACACAACACTGCTCGGTTACCACCCAATCTATCTCTGGATTAATTCACTGATTAGGTTACAACACTTACTGTCCAACCATTTCACCCCTGAACATTCCTTCACTGATTTCCTCACACAAAATTTCAGGGGACATCACATTTCCAAACCTTAACAGTTCAACAGCAAAAACTTCAAGTGCCCAGACATTTGGGCCAACTATGTAATCTCTGTGAATCTTTCTTTCCTCATTTCAAAAATAACCAAGGTTAAGTATTTATTTTATTTAGACTATTACAAAGTGTGTTGCAAAGTGTATTCTACACAGAACTAATATTTCCAAATGCCTTGTGGACAGAAGATTGTATTTTGAAACAAACTGAGAATCTTCATAGGCTCTGTACTTCATGATATAGTCAAGACTCAACAACAAATATTAATTAGGTATCTACTCGAAGCCACATACCGGGTATGCCAATTTAACAGAATAGAAATAGTTATGTCCTCATGGAGTTTACATGTTATGGTGGGGAGAGAAACAGTAAAGAATGTAAATTAAAAAATACATACTGTGCAGGATGATGATAAAAGCTGTGGAAAAGAATATTGTAAGGAAAGAGGATGAAGACAATGAGCATGAGTGGGAAAGCATGTTGCCTTCCTTTACAATATCTGTAGAATTCTGGAAAATATTCTCATTGTCCTGTATGATTCATCTGTACAAATCTTAAACCAATTATTGTTTGAAAAATTTGTATGGACTCTGTGATTGGCCACACATGGTCATGTGCTTACTCCTAGGATCACACCAATGTTGGCCTCCAGGAGGGAAAGAAGATAAAATTACAGAAAAGATAATGTCAACTTCTACCACAGGGCACTGGGACCTTCTGGAAAACCATATGTATTTTTTTTTGTTAAGTTGATTGCCGTGGCCCAAAACCCTCAAGACACTGCTTGACAAAGTTCCGGTGCCTGCAAAGGGATCAGGGTGGAGAGATGCACTCCTCAATATGTTTCTTGTTGGGATGCCCCTTCTTAGTTTGACAGAATTAATTGTGCTTGCTTATGTCACAATTCCAATTCCTGGAAAGACAGGATCAGTCAACCCTGGTCCCCTAAAGTCTCATGTAATTAAGGAGAGGCATTTGACCACCCAGGAGAATAAACAAGGAAATCCCCATTGGGATAGTACTACTGATATGATGTTTCTTGGAAGTAATTCTAAAAATTCCCCTGATGGTAGTTTCACTTTAGATATGATATCCAGAACATCTGGGCCCACAATTTCCCCAATTACATCTGGAAGTACTCTCAGGCCTGGCTGCAGGAGGCTGCTTTGGCAACCTCAATAAAATGAGCTATGGAAAAATTTGGCTCCAACTAGTGCCATGCCTAAAACTCAAATGCTCGTCAGGCCTTCTCACAGGCCCTGACCAAAATGGGTTCCCCCTATAGTAGAATCCAGTCCTTATGTAATGTTTGACATGGGTAAAGGCAGAAAATGGCAGGTGCCCAGGTATAAACAAAATCTAATTTAGGACTGGCCCCTCCCCTACCATATACAGGAGCCTATGTTAATGGAGAAAGAATGGTTTGGATTAATGGAAAACGTGTTAATTATAGTTCTTTGTCAACATGGGATAGAATTAAGAGACAAAGGCCTTGATGTCTACCCAGAGAAACTGAACTCAAATTATGTAGACAATGGTTGCTACAAAATAGGGCTTGGGGCAGGTTCAAGGAATGGTATTTAATGACGTATATAATAGTTAACTTAACCTACAGCTTTGGGTAATTCTAGCTTAAAACAATAAAACATTAGCAGAAACCATTAATCACGTGTGCACCAACAGCTATGCTAGAATATCACCCTATGCCCTTAGGTATAGTTACCACAATGGTCTATTAGTCTATCACCTTATACTACCCTTATAGTTAAATATATCTTTGTTAACCTCACCTTGTCTATTGGGGACACAATAGGAAGTTAAGTAACCTCTAGTTTGATATTAATCTTAAGAAACAAGACATGTGGACCCTTATGGTTCCAGATTCTAGTTAAGATTTAAAAATTCTTTGAAACTGATGTAGATATTCGGGATAATTATAGATGACCACACTGTGTTTATGAATAACTCATGATGAATTGTAACCCCTTTTCTTTTTTCTTTTCTTTTAATTAATGGTCATAAAATCACTATAAATAAAGCACTGGTCTGAACTTAGACAGACACAGCTTGCACCAAACCTGGTTTCTTTCTGTATCTCATTGCTGCTGCCTTCACTGACACCACTCATCCCACCTCAGGACCTGACACCCTGTGGAGACTGTAGTCCCGCAGTTAATAATTCTGAGAAAACCTGAATGTGTACAATGTTACTTGCTCCAGTAGTCCCCCATTGTTTTGGTTCACATATTTTGGTTGTGTAAAGACTTTTAACACTGAACACCTTGCTATAAACTCATAATTTTATCAGTGATCCATGTGCAGTTATTATAACCTCATTATTACTAAGTCTTGAGTTTGAGCAAATTTATGAAAGACTCTGTAGACTTGAAAGTCATCTCTTCTTTTTTTCTTAATGAAAAATATGTCTTGGAACACAAGAATATTTCCTCAAAAGTAATGAAAAGTTTAAAGAAATTAGCATAGTGGCCTCCATGGGATAGAAAAATATCTGCAGACGATAAATGCATGAATCAGAAGCTAGAGGATCTGGTCACAATGCAGAAAGAAACCTTCTAAACTGCCAGTTGTCCCAGTCAAATTAGTCTATTTTAATGAGAAACTTTCAGGATGTTTTATAGAAATGTTTGCAGAATCAGAGCCCTGTAAAATGTCATGTCATATTCCTTGTGACTTTGGAAAATGTCATGAAGTAAGCTATATCAGTAGGGATCTTAATGCTTCCAATAAATGCCTCTCATGGAGAGGAAAGCAGATATTTACAATTGCTGCAGTGGTACAGGTCACAAAACATAAAACAGCTGGTTGAACAACAAAAGCGAAAGACCCAAAACTTTTCACAGCAGCTGTTGATGTTCATGGGTAGAGTCCAGAATTAACCCTATTACCAAGTGACTGTCTCATTCTGAAAAGTTATTTCACCCTCTGGGGAACCTGGATTTCCTCTCAGTGAACACTGGGATACTTGTAATGAACTCCTGAGGTTTAGGGAAAAAGGTCAGTGATTTGACAACTAAGAGACCTCGTAGTACACTTTTCCTTTAGACAAGTTTTGTTTTGTTTTCTTTTTAATGGCTCTGGTTTAAAATTCAATGTACACCCATGTACAAAATATTTTAAAAGCGTGAAGAAAATAATACCAAAGCTCTTGTGTTAAGGCAGGAATATTCAGAGGTGAAATGATTAGATTATGAACTAGGTAGCCCTATCAGTCCATCTTAGTTTGACTGGACTAACTGGATTGTAACTGTAGGCAGGGAGAAGGGTGTAGCTAGAGGAGGTAGGTCACTGAGGGCATGCCCTGGAAGGGTTTATCTTCCCTGCAGCTCCTTCCCCTTTCTCCCTCTGCTTCTTGGCCACCGTGAGTGGAGCAGCACTCTTTTACCACATCCTTCTACCATAATGTGCTGCTTCACTTGGGTCCAGAGCAATAAAATCAACCCACCATGGACTGAACCTCTGAAACTGTGAGCCAAAATAAACATTTCCTTTTCTAAGTTGTTATTAGGATCAGGAATTCTGATCATTACAACAAAAAACTGATGACACGTACTACTGAACTTTAGATGAACTGTTAAATTTGGTATGGTTCTTTTTATGTGTATGTTTATCTAAGTATGCAAATGAGTATACACTGCATTATGTGTTGATAAATGCATAGTTCTGTATGCTGGTTTAGAGTACACGTTATTATAAATATTTCCCCATATCATTAGAAAGTCTTCATATCAAACATTTTAATGACAATGTAATATTCCCTCTGTTAAGTGCAGAGTAATGTATTAATCATTCCATTATATTAAGAGATTTACATTGCATCTATATTCCCATGCTTTTAACACTATAAATAAAACTGATAAAAAAAATTCACATAGCGTATTGAAGATCACTGGTAGTATTCATTGATTAACAATGTTAAAGTCCCTCTAAGAACAGATAGTATTCTAACTAAAGAGGGAGTAAAAGTAATCAATCCCTAAACAATGAGCTTCTTCACACCTTTTATTTGTCTTTTCAATGATCCTTGGAACATAGTACACACTGAATTATAATGGATTTTTTTTGATGCTTATCAGGACATTATTATTCCTATGTGTGCATATGTGTACACGCAAAAACACATACGCACACATATACACACTTCTAAATCTTACTTTTCACCATTAAATTTTAAATAAGAGTTTTATAAAAATAGGACTGTAGGTCCTTTCCCTCACACATAAATGTATCAATGGGGCTAATACTGTTGGTGACATAGCTGGTTTCCAAGATTGAGCCCCACCAAGCCAACATTCCTGAAATAGTGCACCAAGGCACCGCACAGGAAAGGTGAGCTATGATGAAATTTCTACATGGTAGGTCATTAAGTTGGTTTGTCAAGTGGGTGAAACTTGTTTGGTTAGCTATGTGGTTGCCTGAAATGTCCCATATCTTACCACAGAAGCAATGGCTTTTCAACTTCTGCATTTTTCAATCAGTACTACACAGTTCCTTGGGCTATTTGACATCATTCACCTGGTGCTTTCAAAGACTACTATTATGGTAATTGTGAAACCAAACTAGGACAGAGAATTTCAGAATCACTGGTCCAACCCATAGTCCAATTTGGCCAGAGCAAATTTAATGAATTATCAAAGAAGAACAATTCCCAGATTTTTTTTCCAGCAAGAACATTCTTCCCCCACTGGAGGGGAGTGATTTTCATAGGTGGGGGTATGGATGCCTCAGCCATGGCAAAGGTTGGGAACTCAACAACTTCTGGCAAAAACAAGCTCATCAGAATATAGGAGTTCAATATCCCTAGCTCCTTCATGGTCCTTCGCAATTTACAGGATCCCATTCTTTTCTAAGCAGAGCCCTTACTTTAACTGCAGACTCCTTTTGAGGCTGAGAGTTAAACTTTTGTAGGTGGCTGAACAATTCAGTGTGCACTAAAATCCAATTTTATTCCCTGCTGTCGGGGCAGCATAAGCTCCACTTCCTTGCACAGAGGACAAAAGGCGTCAGAGAGTCGACCTGGCCAATTTCCCATTGATCCCATCTTCTTCAATGGGATGAGATGGGGATGGCGAAGTGACCCATGGAAACCTCTGGCTCTGTGCCCTCCAAAGTCAGGGTGTCAGTTTTCAGGCTCTGCCAGACACTGTGGCCAAGGCCAAGGGTGCTCCATCAAATCTATCCATTTCAATTAAAGGCTAGAGAGTTGGGAAGTAAAATAATCAATTTTGCAGGCTAAACTCAATCATTCTGTCGACACTTTATCTTTACTCCGGATATACTTGTGCAGGATATGTTTAATACGACTCTCATGGCATTATTCACCAATGACACTTCTAGTTAGAGATTGATCAAAGCTACTTTGTAGAAGTTATGAAGTTAAGGAAAAATGGTAAAAGTTTTTATATATGTACATATACGTGTATATATATGTGTGTATGTGTGTGTGTTCACTATATAGAATATATATGTAATATATGTGTGTGGTGTACAAAACTTCCTTATGCTGAAACTTTTTTTGTCATTCTAAGATCTCCATGATCTAATGCTAAGCTCTATTGCCAGACCAACTAAATTATTTCCTAATGTATAAGCCAATGCCTTGATTACATTTGGTGATCACCATCTTTCTCAAATATCTCACATTTTACTGCCAAAACAATATGGAGATTCGCTAATGCCTTTCCCTTCAACAGTGCTGCTTGCCACTATTTACTACAACAATGTCTTGGTCATTTATTGGGTAATTATGTATGCAGGCAGTGCATTTAGAGATGTCCATACATTATCTCATTGGATTCTTAATTCTTCAGAATAAATAAAATTCTAGTAGGTAATTGTGCTTAACATATTTATTTATCTTGCTCTATTGTCATTAATTTTTGCTTTGTACTCATTGAGAGGTGATAAATTTAGTGGCAGCGAGTCTCTCTTGAGTCTCTTGCAGTGTGTGCAAAACCAAGTCCACATTTGATATTGGATATATTAGTGAATCACAATATCATTATTATCCTTTCATGTAAAATAATTAACTGATGTTTAGTGAGTTTAAGCTGTTCAACCAAAAGTCATACAACTTGTATGCTTGAGGGCTGGGATTTGAATCTGGTTTTGTCTGAATTCACTTCCTCTGTGTAAGCTCCTCACTGACAGATCTCCATGACTGGTTTGCTCCCATTCCTATTTTAGAAATGTTTTCTCCCCTCTGAGCACATGACATAAGATGGTGTCCTCTCAAACAAAGGAAAGTTTCTCCCATTAAGAAAGAATGAGGTAGAGATGGCCACCTAGAAGATAGCCAGAAATTCCTGACATCAAAAATGAATAGTGAAATAGTTCATAGGAGCATCAGGGTAAAGGATGCAGTTGAGTAACCCAGCACTATTATAATATTAACTCATATTTTTCAGTATAGTCCAGGCCTTTCTCTTAGCAATCTGCACTTGACTACCCAATGGATCACCCACACTGTAGTTTTCCACATTCTTCACCTGAGCCAACTCCAAACTGAACTGGTCATCTTCTCCATGACATCTATTTGTTCTTCTGTGGTCCCTTCTCTCTTGGCCACTGTTGTTCCATCTACCAGTTAATTCAAGTTTTAAAACTTTTAAGAAAAAGAAATCCTGAATGACATAAATTCCTATAACACACAAAGGGTGACTTTTGCTTCTGGTTTACCTTTACCTATTATATAATGATACAGAATACATGGAAAATGCCCCTTAGAGAAATGATCTATGAGACAAGGTAAGGGAATGAGGTAAGTCCTGGGATGACCTTGAGCTAACTGCCTGGAGGGCTTCCAGGGATCAGGGTAGAGGGGAAGAGCTCAAACAGAACCTTGTCCTTCTTGTGTGGAGGAGATGCTGTTGAGAAGTGTGGGGTGTGGGTGGGAGTGGGTGGACCAAGCCCACCAGAGACATAGAGCAGAGTCCTAGAGAGGAAAGAGCTGCACAGAGAGGTGATGTGCAGAGGATGCTCTTCAAGTCTTCACCTGAGCACCAATCAGAACGTGGAAGTGAGAAATGTTAGAGACTGGGAAAACGACCACCTGAAAGGATCAGAGGCAACAATCCCTGAGCTCACTCACACAGGGCTAGAAACTGTTTGTGCTGCTACCAGCCAGAGTTAAGATAGGCAGTTGATGGATGGATTGATATATAGAAGATAGATATACAGATAGATAACCCTGAGAATGCATGGAACATCATGCCAAGTACAGAGTATCACCTCAGTAGCAGGGTAAAATTAGCCTTTGTCCAAAGGCTGCTCTGATATTTCCAAAGTTGAGAAGCAAACCTTGAAACTATAGAATTGTTTTCAACTAAATTACCTGCATTCCAAAACAAACAAACAAAAAAGTATATTTAAAGGAATACAAAAATATCCAGCCCAAAAGTTAAAATTCAGTGTCATCCTTGCAGCAAATTTTTACCTATACAAGCAAAGAAACAGAAAAATTCCAATTATAATGAAAAGCAAAATCAATGGACAGAATCAGTCCTGATGATTACCCCCATGACAGAAATAGTAGAAAAGGTCAATAAAATGGATACAATAAATACATTCCATGTGTATAAGAAGGCAGAGAAATATATAGACATGTTAAGGAAAGATGTGGAATAAAAACACTCAAATTGAATGTCTAGTGGTTTTTGAGATTAAAAATACATCAAATGGGTTTATCACTGATGTATAGAAATGCAATTGATTTGTTGGTGTTGATTTTATATCCTGCTACTTTGCTGAATTCATTTATTAGTTCTAAAAGTTTTCTGGTAGAATTTTTGGATCCTCTAAGTATAGAATCATGTCATCCGCAAATAATGATAGTTTGAGTTCTTCTTTTCCGATTTGTATCCCTTTAATTTCTTTCATCTGTCTAATTGCTCTGGCTAGTGTTTCAAGGACTATGTTGAATAGCAGTGGTGAGAGAGGGCATCCCTGTCTAGTTCCCATTTTCAGAGGGAATGATTCCAATTTTTCTCCATTTAGGATGATGGTGGCCTTCGGTTTAGCATAGATAGCTTTTACAAAGTTGAGGTATGTTCCTTCTATCCGAAGTTTTTCTAGTGTTTTGAGCATAAAAGAGTGTTGTATTTTGTCAAATGCCTTCTCTGAATCAATTGACAAAATCATATGATTCTTATCTTTAAGTCTATTGATGTGATGTATTACATTAATTGTTTTCCATATGTTGAACCAACGTTGCATCCCTGGAATGAACCCCACTTGATGTTGTGATTCTATACAACTTACAACTAAAGAATTGATATGTTATCCTCTATCTATGTACAATGAATTAAATTGCACTCTGTTAGCATGTAAGCCTAAATAGAACAAATAAAATATGAAAAAAAAATAAAAGATAAAAATACATCAAAAGGGATTAACATTAAATTAGACACTGAATAATACATAAATTAAATTTTCAGACAGTAATAGATGCTATCCAAAAATGAAATGGAAAGAGAGAGAAAACAAAACTGATATAACAGAGCTGGGGGAAAAAAGACAAAAAATCTTTAAGTGGCATAATATTTGTGCAATCAGAATCCATGAAAGGTGATAAGGGTCATATTTGAAAAAATAAAAGCTAAAAATATCCAAATTTGATGAATATTATTAAATTAGATTTAAGAAACTCAACCAATAGAAGAATCATGAGTAACATTACAGCTAGATATCTTTTAAATATAAAAAAAATTCTTAAAATATCATGAGAGGAAAATGGCACACTGTACATAGGGAGGACAAAGATAAGGGTGGCTTTAGATACAGGGTGACCTACAAGACACTGGCTCGACATTATCAAATTCCAGGTTGGTGGAGGAGGTTTCTCAATCATGAAAGCTATACAGTGAATATGTCTTTCAAAACTGAAGGCAAAAACAAAGACTTTTTAGACAAACAAAATCTGAAGTAATCTCTCAAGAGTTCAACAGCAGATTTGCACCATGTGAAATGTGAGATAAATTCCTTCAAACAGAAGGAACATGACTCCAGATAGAAACTAGAACCCATATCAGGAAGGAAAACTTCCAGGAAATGGTAAGTATGTGGTTACGTAATAAAGGATGTTTTCTCTTATTTTAAAAATCTCTTCAAAAACACTTGGTTTTTAAAGAAAGAATTCAAAATATTATATGGTTCATAAATATACAAAAGTAAAATATATGACAATAACAATAGCACAAAAGCCAGAAAGGGAAAACAGAATACTTTTGTGATGTAAGAGATAACTACTATAAACATGAATGCAACACTAAGAAGAAAATAAAAAGTGCTATTGTCAATAAACAAAGTTTCTTTGCATCTTTGTAAAAGCACCAATCCAATAACAAATTGTATTTTCCTTGTTTCTGTGCTTATTAATATATATTATCTTTTACGCTTTCTGCTCTAGAATATTTTTGTAAGGATCATTTCAACTGATGCCCTCTCTGGGAGCATGTTATGATGCTCACAGTCACATACACTAAAAGGAAAACCATTGTGCTATGATTTTATTATTGTTTGTTTCCATGAATGACTTGTCACTAGGTTTTAAGCACAAAGGTGACAAATTTTCATCTACCTTCAGCAAATAATATAACTGCCCCAATAGTCAGTCTGAAAAAATATTTATCGAATGAATGAAAAGTTCCTATTCAATATTTTATTAGCTCTAATTTCCCTTTGGGTTTTGCCATCTAAAGTATATTTACCTGGTTAGCACTTGTGACCTCCTTGATTCTAAAACAATCTGTTGGGAGACCAACAACTCAAGTTAAATAATACTTACCTTATTACTTCTGGGATCATGACATACAAACATTTCAATAGCAAAATAATAAGACTAGCTCCAAGGAGAGTTTGTGGTATTATCTTGTTTCAAGGTAAGTCCAGGATATCTCTGAGAATTCCTATGATTAATATAATCTATGAAATCCTTTCATATCAAAATTCTGCAAGTTTTTACTCAAATGGTCCCTTTTTATAAAATTTCCTCAGTCTCTACAAATAGAAATAACCTTCCACCTCTTTTAAATTCTTATTGTTCTTTACATGTACAATTGGACATTAAGTATAATATTTTTTGGATATAAATGATTTCTTTGTGTTTCTTATCTCTCTGACTAGACTATAGGCTCTTTTAATTTTACTCCTTTTTTCATACTTCCCTAGAGCACATTGTCAAATTTAGTATAAGTTCAATTGCCATCTTGAAGAAATGCATAAAGGATTCAGAATTCATTTGCCTAAATTTGATAAAATTTGTTACAACTAAGTTGAATGTTAGGGAGTTATTGAGCTAAGATTTATATTGGGAGAAACTGAGGCTTAGAGAGGTAACAGCAAATGTAAAATATTTCTTAATCAAACATATGTAATCCTGTATCTATATTACAAAACTCTTCAAGTGTATTTTTTACCTTGGACAATTTTCAAGAAGTCAAACTTCTGCTTTGACTTTTATTTTATTTCCTTTTTGAAACATATTTTTAGTAAGTTTATTAGAAACCCACAACCTTTATCAATGCACAAGACATTTAGTTATTCCTTCACTCATTTATTGTTTCAATAAATATTCTTTGTGGACTCCATATAAGATGTGATACTACAAGTAGAAACAAATAAAAAGTGAAAATAAAAATATGTGCTCTAAATTGACTCCCCAAAATAGAAAAGACAGGTATAATTAAAAAAATAATGCTTGAATGCATTGAAAAAAAAAACACACCTACCCCCAAAAAGTGAGAGGGCAAAAAGAGGATCCTGGATGAAATGTTACTAACTTTTTGTAGGAAACCTATAAGAAAGAAGACCAAGACCATTGTAGGAGCAGATGTGGAGCCACCATAAAGTATATGACAGCAAAGTACAACAGTAGAACATCAAGAGACATACCTGCAAAAGTAGGCAAAGGACGAATAATGGAGAAAATTTGTGCCAAAACTGAAAAAAATTCAACTTTATTCTCAAGATGATTGTTAGTCAGATTTCTGTCACTGTAACAAATACCTGAGATAAATAAATTCAGAAAGATAGAAGGTTTATTTTCAGAAGTTCTAACCCATGAACTATTGCCATGATTGCTTTGTGCCTGTAACAAATCAGCACATCATGGCAGGGAACACAGTGAAGCAAGCTGCTTACCTCATGTTAGCTAGAAAGCATGAGAAAGAAAGTGATAAGGTCCCACTCCTCCCTTCAGGAGCACACCACGTGGCCTAACTTTCTCCCACTAGACCCAACATCTTCAAGGTTCTACCACCTGTTGGGAAGTCCCAGAGTGTGCAGACCAAGCCTTTTACACTGGACCTGTTGCAAACACCTATCCAAATCATAGCAAGGAAAGAATACTGCCAACAAAGTATTATAAATGAATGATGTATGTATTTGCATAAAGAAAACCAGTGGTTTGTATAGACAATGTGTTGGAAAATGAGAAAACCAACTAACTTTTACTGGGATTCATTTTCCTTATCTAGAGAATGAGAGCCAAAAAGCAGATGATTCCCAGTGCTAATAATCTGTGCTTTTCTAAATATAATGTCCCTTCTTTGACACTGTCTAAGGGATCCCAGGTATGGCCTTTTCCTTCTCAGAGCCTCTAAATTTCATCATCTCTAAAATGAGGGATTTGGGCAAGGCAATCTCTGAGGTCTCCTTTCACATGAACTATCCATAGTCCTGACAGCATTTTATTTCTCTCCGGTAACAACAAAGGTATTAGAGTGTGTAAAACGATATTCAATAATTTTACAATTAAAAAAATACAAGAATATTGCACTCAGATGTCTACTCATTTCTAGCAATTAGAAAGTAATTACACTGCAAGTTTTAAAAAATCTCCCCAACCTTGATGGTTCAGCAAAAATTATTAATTGAAACTAAAAATAAACGTGTAACCTTCTTCATGCTCACATTCTCTTTTACTCCAGGGTAATATCCCCAGTGAGCCCCTCCCCATTTCAGCTAGTGGGAAAATATGCAATAGTCCTCCCCTTATTGATTCTTTACAGGATTCATGAGTCTTGTTTGAACAGCAGACTCTGCGGGTGACTGAAGGTTCCCACTGTCCCCCTGGGTAATTAAGTCTGGGATTATGAAAATTGGAATTGCTTAGTCCTGCCCTAGATCTCCTCAAAGTCCATCACAACTGACCTAATACTGTGATTACTCTATTTCCCTAAATGCAAATGGTAAATATATCATTTACTAATGGGACAATGTATATGCAGAAATTTCCAGACATAGAAGGCTCTGGAGTGTTCAAGGTTACCTGAGTCTGAATCCAGTTCCACCTTTTACTGAAGCATGATTTTGGCATAACTGTAAAATTTAATCCATTCCTCTGAAAAATAGGAATAATAGTAATGCATGTTTCATTTTGTAAATAGAAAATAAGATACCTCTTATTTAATTCTGCAACCAACCCTGTTCTGATTTCCTTTACTTTTGTTCAACTTTATCCTTTTACCTTTGTACTTAACATCTTCTAACATATTATATTATAGACTTATTATTTTTATGCTTTACTTTTTCCTTCTTAGCATAGAATATGAAATCTATGAATGCATGTTTTCTTTGTCCAACGATTTATTCCAAATGCCCAGAACATTTCATGAACATAGTAGGCATTGAATAAATAGTGATGGAATAAATAAATTAGTAGTGAATTTGATATTGACTATTAGAATCCAATGATTGTTTGATTATATTATTGTCATTCATTAACATCTACATCATTATCATGAAATTCCAGGCAATTTAGTGTTTTTGTTTGTTTGTTTGTTTGTTTGTTTTTTGTGGTTGACAAGAATTGTCATATCGATTCTTATTTTTCCCCTGTGGGTAGCATTCAAGGTTTCATTTAAGTGATGATGAGATCAGAGATTGGTTTGGTTTCTACTGGACACAGCCTGGTTGATTGGCTGCTGTGCCAGGCACTCTGCCACATGCTGAGGGAACAAAGCAAAGGAAATCTAAGTCCCAGCCTTATGCACTTACACACAGGGTAGTGATCATTATTTTGCAATTAATGAACTGAATCAGAAGCCTCTAATGAATGTATTCCTTATCTAATTATATCACCTGTGATACTCATACACAGAGTCAGATGGTTGTTTCCTATCTTCCTTCCCCAACTCCAAATGCAGAACTTCAGGGAGACCTTGAACAACACGCATGACCTAGGCTGATGCTCATGGAAAGTCACAATAAGCAGGGCCATGAGATCCATCTGGGGGAATTCTTAGAAAGGGAAGGGCCTGGCCCAAGAAATTCTGACTTACTTAGTGCTGTAGTTTGGATTTGGGATGTCTTCCAGAGGCCCATGTATTAAATTCTTATTCTCCACAGTGATGCTGGTGGATGGTGGTGAAATCTTGAAGAGCTGAGGCCAACTGGAAGGTCTTCAGAACATTAGGGCTGTGCCTTTGAGGGGATAGTGGGACCCCAGCTTTTCCTCTTCCTTTTCATTTCTTACCCAGACAGGAGGTAATCTTCTCTGCTCCATCACATACTTACATGCCCCCCATCATGTGATACCTCTCCATAGGCCCCAAAGCAAGCCAATCAGTCATACTCTGAAACCCCTGAAACCATAAGCCCAAATAAATGCTTTCTTTTTAAATGTTGATTATCTCAGTAACTTGTTACTGTGGCAGAAAGTTGATTAACTAAGTAGGTATGAGATGGAACTAGAGATCTGAGTTTTAACAAATGAATCCCAGCACCTTCTACAGAATCCTTGTGATAGAGCCATGGCATGTTCTTAAAACCATTTTTCTAATGAAATGCACCCTCAAAATCAATATTTCTCCTTGTGTAGTCTGTAAACCACCTGGGACATTAGGATCTAGGGAAGCTAATAAATTATCAACTTTTTTAAAACCTTAAAATGTGGAAAGATTCAGATTTTAACAATGGACTTGAACTTTTTCCCCCAAAATACATGACTCTGAAGAGAAGATTCATGGACCACATGAAATGTATCTACCAGAATCTATTTGGACAACATCTAAAAAGCAAAGCTGGGCTGGGATTGTAGCTCAGCGGTAGAGCGCTTGCCTTGCATGCGTGAGGCCCTGGGTTCGATCCTCAGCACCACATACAAAGCAATAAAATAAAGACATTGTGTCCATCAACAACTAAAAAATATTTAAAAAATAAAAAATAAAATAAATAAAATAAAAAGCAAAGCTCTCATTTCAATCAACAAAAGGCTACTATAGTCATATTTCTTTCTTACTTTAATTAATAATATAATTGCTAAAATCCACATATTGGCATATCAAATATATCATGAGATATGCTAGGGCAATGGCAAAATATTTAAATTCTCTGAGTATCTACTATACCAAAGTGCTCATATCCATCCACTCTGTGTACGTGTATGTGTGTGTGTGATTGAGGGGACTGAACCCAGCATTGTGCATATGCCAGACAAGTGCTCTGTCTGAGTTCTACCTCCAGTTCTTTTTATCTTATTTTTAAATAAAATATAAATTTTCTGACCTCAGACTTGCAACTTCCCCCTCTGAGACTTCTGAGTGTTTGGAAGTACAGGCATGTATCACTGGGCCCGGCTCTATGCACTCATTTTTTTGTTAAATACTATAGAGTTCCCAGTATGTGTCTGTATCATTATATACTCATTATATACTGCAGTGTTAGGATATTGAACAGAAAATATAAAGCTTTCTTTGAAGGACTTTGATTCTGGTGGAGGGAATGGATAATAAAAACTCTAGTAAATAGCACAGAGCCAAAGGATGGTGAAAACTGAGAAAACCAATAAAGCAAGGGGAGGGAACTAGAACATGAGGAGGTGTTGTGTTATAGAGTGAAGGAAGGCCTCTGGGAGAAGCTGGTTGCAATGCAGTGTTCACTGCAGGGAGATGAGGATGAACTAGAGCTTGGGCGTCTATTGCAGCAATAGACAATGCACGCTACCACAGCATGTGAGACCATGAAGCTTAGAATAAGTGGCAGAAGCATCAACAGAAATGGGATACACTTTGGGAGGCAGAGCTCACAGGGCTTGCTGGTAGTTTGTGAATGAGGTGGGAAAGACAGGACACCAGAATGACTCACTATGTGGAATGTGTAAATCAAGTTAATTAATATACCTATCTGTTTATATACTTCTTTTGTGATGAGAATATTTAAAATCTTCTCTTTCAACAATTTCCAAGCATACTACATATCATTATCAATTGTAGTCACCATGCAATATGCTAGCTCTTCAGAACTTACCCTTGCCCATCTGAAACTGTACACTGTAACCAGTATCTCCCCAAGTAATCATCATTCTGCTCTCTGCTTCTGAGTTTGATTTCTTTTAAAAACTCTACATATGTGTGAGATCATGTAATATTTGTTTTACAGAGATGATAAACTTTAGGAGGGAGATTCAATAATTGTATTTTTGATGTAGTCACTTTGATGTTCACACTTAGACTTGACTCTGATCAGGTAAATTACATACACAGAGACACACTCATGCATGCTGCATAGACACACACTCTCTACTTATATTACGTTCTCTAATTACCTAATTATTGTTTGCATATCTGCTATTTGTACAAGTCTATATGCTATTAACTCCAAATCTGAATCTAAAGATGTTAAGGACTCTGGAATCTCAATATTCCTATCAAGACATTTCAAAAATGAAAAAAAAATAAATAAATGTGTGTGGAAATGATTCTTGTTATCATTCATTGAGATAAGGTAAGTACTTAAGGGCACCAGGCATGTAGTGCCTATTAGGAAGAGGAGATTTTAGAGTCTACCAAGAAAAAACATCTGTCAGAAATCAAGAAGAGAGACCCTAGACAAGAGGAATTGAAGCTGGAGATGCACTTTCCTCTCTCCAAAACTGAATTCGCTGTTAGCATGCTATGCGGTCTCAGGGCCACCTAGGCATGATCATCCTGGAGTCTTGCTCTCCCCATCTTCACAGAGGAGTCCTGAAGTGACCACAGAACTGTGTGAAGCTTTCTAGATGACAGCATTCAATGAACATGTGAAGAAAAAGCAATGAAAAGCACTGTGTCTGAGATTTCCCCCAGTGACACATCCAACAGAGACATCTCCAGGTATTCATATAAAGTTCACATGTTTCACATCTGAAAACCTCTGCCAAACTCTCCACAGCCTGCCAGAATCAAAGCTTGCTCCCAGCTGCAGGATGGCTTCATTGCACTGTCTCTCATGTTCTATTCCTCCCTTCCACAGGACACCGCCAAAGGCTTCTTATCATTACTTACCTGTGCCCAAGTTTAAAAACTAGATGAGTCAAGTGTCACTCAAGACATTGTTGTTTTTCCTCAGGAGGAAAATAGAAAGGAGTAATGTTTCCATCTGAGCTGATAAAAGTCTTCAGCCAGACCTCCGTGGTAATTGCAGAATGGATCAGACACTTTTCCAGAATGTTCTATGTCACATCCTCTGCAGTTGGTGATTCTCGTTTGCTTCTTACAATGATTCTGTGACATACATGATTTTTATAGAGGCAGACTTATGAAGTGGAGTATTTAGTGAAATTGGCACCAACTAAATTGGGCTTTCACCTGTGAGAGACAAAATCACAGAATATCTTGCCCAGACAAGTATTTCTTTGTCACTCTGATATTTGGATCTGGTACAATTGCTACATTTTCTCTCTTGATTGGTGAAAGGGGCCACTAGTGATCACTGTTATTGAATCTTACCTTAGAAGAGTTTACTTTTCCCTTTTCCCAGTTATACATGTAGCAATCACAGAACAGAAATGGTTGGAAACCCACAGAGCAGGAGGATTCAAGCACTGTTCTTGTGGACAAGGTCTCAGGAATGCCTAAGTCCATCTGAAAGTATTTCAGAACTTGCAGTTTAATGCTTGTACTATGTGTCACAAGATTCTGTGAATTGATTAGGCCACCATAAGAAGATGAGATCACTGAGGACTAAGGTTTACAATTTATGAAGGAAGGCTAAGTTGTAACTCTTCTACTCTTCTCAGAAATAGGCCAACTTTTTTGCACCTAATTGGAATTGCTAGGTGGTAGAAGAGAGTCAAAATCAGAGAAATGTTATGCAAAACTTGCAGTGGGACAAAAACTTTCAGAGTTTAGAAAAGTGCATTTCTTTGAGCCACGTGCAGGGTGCCACCTGGACTCCTTTCATGTAATCAGTGGAAATTTGTGAAGTTAATAACCATTTCAGAGGTTCTATGAGCCAAACATAACCCCATGCTAAACCAAAATGTATGTTTAATTATTGCTGTTTGTGTTTTAAAATAATTTCTGGAGGTACTATACCTGAAATTTTTTAAAAAATCATAATATGATCCTAAATAACACGCAACAAACTCTTGCTTACAACAAATCTGAATCCCAACATGGATGAGAGCTGCTTCACTACTTAATGACATTGAGATGTAAGCTACTGTGGGGACAAACAGCAACACAGAAACTTGGTTGCTACACTTGTCATTTGTCGCTCTGATCAATAGGAGACCCTTGGGAAAACTGCCATTAATACTCAGGAGGGTAAGTAGCATCAATCATTTTTGTCCCTTATAGGACATATTCAAATGTCACAATTTGGAATTGGTAAAGAAACAATAAAATTGACAAATAATATGATACATAGTTGTAGTAAGAATAGCTGAGAATTCTGGGCTAATTCCTTCACTATTGGACACACAGACATCCGACAGTCAAATTAACTGTATTTTTAATGAAGATTAGTAAAGCTGTAGGAAGGCAAGGGTTGCTTCAGTCAAAGGAAAGTGTTTTGAGGTGGGGGCTCACTAAGGAATAAGAAGGTTGCTAATAAGGAAATGTGGGATCTTTTATCAATGAGGGAGCTCACACCCTCCCCTCAGATTTACGCTAAATCCAACCTATGGTTTTGAACCAGAAAACAGACAGAAATCTCTTTTAAAGTGAAAACTTTGTGCAAAAAGAGGTGCTATAATGGTGTTGTAGTGGCAGAACTAGTAGCAATAGCAGAAGGAAACAGTTCTATTTACCATTTACAATAGCAGTAATACCAATAATGGCAGCAGCAGTGGTAATAATAATAACAACAACAACAACAATAATTATTATTATGGGAGTGGTGGAAGCAATAGTAGTAGCAGTTTATGTTATAGGACTATGGCTGTGAAGATGAGGAAGTTCCCTAAGGGGTCTTCTAACTTGCCCTCCCAGCTGTAGGAGACCAAGCATAGGAAAGAACGTTGAATTTATGAAAGAAAACAGAGCACCCATATCAGAATTCAAATTTTCTATTTCTCCATTTTGTAAAATAGAACATGAATCTCTAAATGTATGATTGCTAAACCTGTTCCAGAGCTGGAACTCATGGTAGTCTTTGCAGAATATGGAGACATTTTATCATAGTTATGCCCTAAAAATAGTCCCAGCAGAAAACCCAATTGTACTCTTTACCTAAAATGTATCCTTAATATAAGTACATGTACTTATTAAAAGAAAAAAAATGAATAAGCCTAATTAACAGTTGCTGAATCTTCATATTGATATCTGTTTCTTTAATTTAATTTTGGAGGATTTTTTTTTTTTTTAGAAACTTTACAATGTGTTGTGTAGAATACTAAAACATGACTACCTTGAGAGGTTTCAGTTGGAAGGGTCATTTCACTATCAAAGAAATGTTATATGTACATACATATGTTCGATGCGAGATTCATTTTCCCCTTAAACTCAATTTTAGAATTGTTCTGAACCTCAAGGTTTTGGAGGTGGCACTGGAAAGGCCCAGAGAACAGAGAATCCAGAGAGCTCATATTTGAAAGGAAATGCTTATGACTCGGAAAGGAGATACTGGTTTTCCCAAGATGCCCAGATGGTGGTCATCATCGGCAGGGCATGTTGGACAGAGGCAAGACTCCTTAATGATGTCTTTGAAAGGAGGTATTTTAAATGAGACAGGCCTTAAAAATAAAGATTGCTTGAAGATGTGAACAATTGCAGCAACAGCTAACATGGAGAGGGACCTCCCTGGAAAGACATCAAGGGAATCCTCAAATGATGAACAACCCAAGGAGATCAATCTTCAAACTTGTTTTAAGCAACTCTATAGTGAAGGATTGGAAATGAGTAATAAGAATGTTTAGGATACCTCCTAGTCTAGTTGTATATAATTATATTTGCATTCCGTGTATTAAATCATATCTGGTTTTCATTCCAGAGTGTACTTCAATCATTCTCAGATGACCCTGTCTTCTCTATGAAGTATTTAATTAAAGGATTCTTCCAGAGATTATTACAGACAAGGTGTTAGCCTAAGTGACCATCAAAGTCAAAATCACATGTGCAGAATGAAAAACCCCACCACTGACAAAATGTTTGGTAGCTCCTTCTTACATGTGTAATAGCAACAAAACACTAGTTACCAGTAGATGAGCAGTGGCAGATGTAATTATGTAAGGAGGAGAAAAAGGAAGAAGAAAAGAAATGATTGTTTATTTTCCTGTCAATTTTTCCAGGGGGAAAGGCACTATTACTCTTGATCAGGTTATAGGACGTGAGAGTTTGAAAAGAATATTGGAAGACAAATTTGTAGGTTACTAAATGCCTTTCCTCTCTTCCCTTTCCTACTCCACCACCCCACATTCCATTTCCACTTCCTCTTGCACTCAGTCCACAACCCACGGTCTCACAGCTGGGTTTGCTCACTCGAACGCTGTGATTCTCACTCCCACCGGAAGTTAAACCACGCTAGGACAGGTGGCTGTCGTGCACCTGGTGCCTACCACCTTTAAACATAAGTACTCCATTTAAACATTTGAATAAAGATTTCCTTTGCAACCTGGTAAATGAAGAGGTGTCACTTTGTGCCTTGTTTTGGGTAGGACAGAGAAAGAGGAGGTCTGCCCTTGTACAGTACGTGGTGTTGACTACAAAGATTCTATCAGTGACCTTTTAGAGCTGACAAACAATGATATCTGGAGCCAAGATTGGTACTGTAATTCTGCCCCAGGCTCTGCAGGAAGCTGCAGTAGAATCCTCTTGTTTCTAAAGTCATGATTTGGCCTCAGGAAAAGTTTCCCCAGCCAAGTTTAAACCCCTGGAGACTAGGGGTGTATAATTTAAGCAATAATATAAGCTAAGAGGGAGAGCAACAATACTAGTGCTCTCATAATGGAAAGATCATTATTTTTAGTTTGTATAGAAAGCAGAGCTGGCAGCTGTGAGGGAAAATGTACCCTTTGAAAAGAACCTACCATTGTTATATTTAAGCTGTTGGGATACAGCCTTTGACTGGGAGGCAATTGTCACATGCTCAGAATTACCCCCGTGAACAGTCACAAGTTTAATGATTTTGAAAGTAGCAATATACAAACAAAGAAAGGGCTGAGGGGCCAGGGCTCAGAAGTGTTCATGACCCATTATTCCTTTTGCCTGCTGGAGAATTTGTAATCATAAGCAGACCTAATGGGACATTGATGGTGCCACCTTTTCATGTGCTATTTATTTATATATTTTTCTATCTTTCCTTTCTCCTTTCTTCCTCTTTTCTTTCATTTTTTACATAAATATTTGTCTTTGTCTTTCCTTAGACCAAATAAAAGAGAGGCTAAATACTTTGTCCAACAGACTTCGTTTAAAATATTAGATCCTGCTTACTGTGTGGCTGCAGAGGCCATGCAGTTTTTCATTCATTGCACTTCCATATTTAATCTGCCATATTGATTGACAGTTGATATGTGTCTGACAATGTGTTGAGTCCCAGGGATACAATATAGAATAAGACACACAGATTGCTGGCCTGTCAGAATCTTAGAATCTGGTGAGTTAGATGAGATAATGCATATGTGCCCCTGTGCACAGTGCTGGGCAAAAAGTAGCTCATTACAAATGTTAAACTTTATTCCATGGTGACATTCCATTGTATAGACCACTGGACTTGGGACAGGTTGACCAGGCTGATATGACTTCTACCTAACTGCAATAAGCTATGTAATCTCTTTGAATTTATTTCCTTGCCTGTAAGTGGAGGTGAAGGCATAATAACACCTACCTTCTAGGGGTTTGGTAAGATTGAAATGGAACAACACATAGTTCCTGGCTTCAGGAGAAGCTGGTGCATCAGAAGCTCCTTTAACTGAAATATTGACAAATTACCAAAAAACTAAAAATC
Organism: Geosciurus inauris; assembly: GCA_004024805.1. NCBI lineage: Eukaryota > Metazoa > Chordata > Mammalia > Rodentia > Sciuridae > Geosciurus > Geosciurus inauris. Next base: position 63,047 of record PVHX01005940.1, read on the forward strand.
AGCAAAAACATCTGGATGCTCTGGCTTCAGTGCTACTTTGTTATCTTGTATTAGCATCTGATACATCCCAGTTGTCATTTGGGGCACTGTGCAAGAAAAGGAAGTAAAAACCCCTTTCTGTGGTCCTAAGGGCAGCAGCCTGGTAAGTAGGACAAAGAGGTAAGTGGTAACTCTAGGATGGGAGAGTCTGTGAGAGCTGAAGACAGATATAAGTGAAGGGCCGTGGGACTAACAGGAGGAGAGAGCACCTACCAGGACTCTACAGGGGCCGGTGCATTAAGAAACATCTCATCCATCCTTTCAATGATCCTCTGGAAGGAGATGCTATTATGCTTCATTTTTAAGGTGAGGAAATTAAGATTTAAAGGGTGTAATTCACTTGAGCAAGAACAATCAGTGAAAGACAATACAATATTTGTATCACTGGATCTTATTGATTTTAATGCTCTTTTTCCTACAATACTATGATATTTCTCACTGGTTGTGTATAGATCACAGTTTCCCTTGGGGACAAAAAAGTGAGTCAAGAGAGGTGTAAACAATTCAATAAATTGACTCCAACTTCCATCTAGGAACAATGCACTATTATTGTCAAAAATCCAAAAGAAACACCAGATTTGTACAGGCAGAGTAATTTACCAGAGAAAGTGAGCTCTTTCAAGTCCAACATTCAGGTCACTTGTGTCTGTTGATATGTGCCCAATGCCTTCAAAGGACATAATCTACTGTGTCTGCATGCACTAGATTTCTAAAGGACATGAAGAAATACCTTGACTTTGAGTAAGGACCCAGGAAATGATCTTAAGTTCACTTCAGTGGTTAATAAGCATAATAAAATGGTCATATCAAGATCAATCCATGAAGTACAATATAATTGGGTTAGTTGGTAGATATTTAAGGAAATGTGGACTTAGAAAGAGACTCAAGGTAACTAGGCAATGTGTAGTCAGGTAGCAGGTTCTTTAAAGAGATGGCTTCGATGTCTGTGAGAAGTCACAAAATTAATATGATTAATCATCTGAAGAAGTTCTCTTTACAGATTAGATTTATCCCAATTCAAATTTAGGAATAGATGTGGGTAGATATTCAGTCAGGCTTGGCAGGATCTAAAAGAATACTGTAACTTGGCCAAGGGTACTATTAAGTCTGAAGAAAGTTCAAAAATAAAGGTATGGGTGGGATTTCACATCTTAGAAGAGCAGATGGAGAACATTTTGTCAGTGTTAATACAGTGTTGTCCATGAAGAAAGAATACAAAGATAACAGTAGCCTATACCTATATTCTGGACACTTGGGATAGTTTAAACGGTGTGTCCACTACTTATAAATATATTTGTACATATTGCATCACAGAATAGCTGAAACCAAAAGGCCTAGGTAGGAAGAGGTTAGGGAAGGAGATGCGTAAGAGAAGAGGGCTTTTGAAAATTCCTTCATATAACCAGGTCATTGAGAAGATCATGCCCAGGGCTGAACATATACTCAGGAAAAGTTTAAGGATACCCTAAACTTGCACCTCTAGTTGACTGCTGGGCTCTACACAAGAAGGAAGTGAAGACTAGGGAAGAGCTGTAAATAAACTAGCTAAGTATTGGAAGAGAGCATACACAGGCAATCTGCAGACTGGGGCTATATTTTTCTCTTTCTTTTCTGTCTCCATTTTCCTTCTTCTTCCTTTTCAGGTTCTAGATTTTTAAGAAACCACCAAGACACCAGTTGATCTAGAGACCAGCAGGGAGGGCAGTGTCTGATTTCTGGAGTCACCACATTATATCACTTGAACTGTCCAGATTATGCAAAATATTATAAGGTGAAAAAAGAAATAAGAAACTCTGACAAATTTATAAAAAATTAATAAGAATGCTGAGGAAGCTCAGGCATTACATGTAATAGTTGAAGCTTTGAAATCAATTTTTGTAAATATGTTCGAAAAACTAAAGCAGACCATGAACTCACAAAAGTAAAGGTAATCATGAGGACAAATTAGAGAATAGCAATGAAGAGGTAGGGATTATTAAAAAAGAAGCAAAGAGAAATACTAGCGTTGAAAATATTGAAATGGAAAAATTTTTTAAGTTTGTCAGCATATTTAAACAAACAGAAGAAAGCTTCTATAACCTTGAAGATGAGTCAATTGATATAAACTAATCTGAAGGGCACAGAAGAAAAAGAATGAAAATTTAACAGAGCCTAGGAGACCTGTGGAATACCATCAAGAAGACTGACATAAGCTCAACTGGAGTCTCAGAGGTAAAGGAAGGGGAAAAAATACTACTTGAAGAATTAACAGCAAAAAAAAATTTTCAAATTTGATTAATCAATGTACACATTCAAGAGGCTCAACAAACCCCCAGCAGAAAATAAACAAAAACCTCACAACAATCATTGATGTATCCTATCTCATGGTTGAACCAAAATCAAAGAAAGATTCTTGAAAACCATAAAAGATAAACTCATCCTGTGCAAGGAAAAAGAATTATGTGCCAATTTCTCATCAGAAACCGTGGAGGGGGCTGGGGTTATGGCGCAGTGGTAGCGTGCTTGCCTAGCATGCGGGAGGCACTGGGTTCGATCCTCAGCACCACATAAAAATAAAATAAAGCTATTGTGTCTACCTATAACTAAAAAATAAATATTTTTAAAAAATTAAAAAAAAAAAAAAGAAACTGTGGAGGCCAGAAGGGAGTAAGATGATGGTTTTAGAATGCTGAAGGAAAAATGCCATCAAGGAAGAAATCTATATTTGGCAAGACTATCTTTCAAAAACGAAAAAAAATCAAGATAGTCCAGATGAACAAAAACTAAGGGGGTATGTCACTAGTAGACCTTCTCTTTAAGAAATACTCAGTGGAATCCTGCAGGTTGAAATGAAAGGACACGAGGCAATGACTTGTGTCATAAGGGAAAGTGAACAAAGAGAATGCGAAGGTTGCTGCAGATAAGTGGAAAAGTTTGTGTTATGATGTATTTGATTTGTAACTACTCTTATCTTTCCTATATAATTTAAAGGATAAAAGCATAAAACAACAATTATAAATCTATGTCAATGGGCAATGAAGCTATAAAAATCAGAATTTTGAATACTATGAAGTAATTGGCACGAATTTAAAGCTGGCTGTTAGAAGTTAAAATGTCAATTGTAATCTCCTAGGTAACCACTAAGGAAAAAATACTAAAATATATACAGAAAAAGAAGCATGAGAATCACAATGTTGTACTAGAAAAATCAATTAAGCAGAGGAAGGCAGGATCAGAGACACTGAGGAACAAAACACATAAAACACACAGAGAAAACAAATAGCAAGATGGCAGAGTAACTTTATCAGAAAGGACTTACAATGTAAATGAATTAAAAGGCAGAGATTAGCAGATTTACGAGGACCGGACAAAAATGAATAGCAAAAGAAAAATGAGATCCAACTATACTCTTTCCACAAGAAACTCAGTTTAGATCCAAAAACATCAGTGGCTTAAAATTGAAATGATGGAAATGATATTCCATAAGAACAGTAAGAAAATAGCTGGAGTGGCTATTACTAATCAATTAATAAGTCCTTATTAATAATGGACAATATAGAGTTCAGGTCATATAGGGTTATGAAAGGTAAAGGATATTGTATATTGGTAAAGGAGTCGATCCATCAAAAGCTTTAACTAGGGGTTGGGTTTGTGGCTCAGTGGTAGAGCACTTGCCTTGCATGTGTGAGGCCCTGGGTTTGATTCTTAGCACTACACATAAATAAATGAATAAAATAAAGGTCTATCCACAACTAAAAAAATATTTTAGGGCTGGGATTGTGGCTCAGTGATAGAGTGCTTGCCTTGCATGCATGAGGCACTGGGTTCGATCCTCAGCACCATATAAAAATAAATAAAGATATCGTGTCCATGTACAACTAAAAAAAAATATTTAAAAAAATATTTTAAAAAAAGCTTTAACTGTTATACACACATACACATCAACAGAACACCCAAATATATGAGAGAAACAGAGTATTGGAAGACTGCACAGCTTTATAATAGTTGTCAATGTCAATACTCTGAAGAGTGGGAAGGTACAGAGATGCAGGGGGAAGAAATGGTTAATGTGGTAATAGACTGTTGTTGGAGACTCCAGTAAGAGCATGTTTGGCTTAATATACATATACATGGTTAGATAGAGGCATGTTTATACACAGCTTTAGTATACAAGCATTTCTTTCTTTTCTCCACCGGCTACGAAGTCCTAGAAGCAATAATACTCTAGGAGCACATACCTAGAATCCAGAACTTGGTTTTAATATTCTCCCCAGTTTAAAAAAAAAAAAAGGTAAAAAAAACATTATTTTAGGACTAGGGCAGAAAATATACAAAATACGCTTGGAGCTTCATATGGAGCCAGAAAGTATGTATGAGCCAGAAAGTATGTATTAAAAGTATGTACTCTCAATAGTAATGAGAGTAGGTCAAAGGACACACACAGGAGCCAACTGAAAGCATTCTTGATGGCCGAAGCCAGAACAATTTGAGCAACAAAATAAAGTAGTTTTGGATTAAAAATCTGAGTGTAAACATTGATGAGTCCATACTGATTAAAATAACCCATTGAATATATAAACCTATGTGGGAGAACAGACAAGCATCTCCTGCAGAATTCCAAGTAATTTATGCAGATACTCTCCACCCTCCAGGAGGAAAGCAAAGCTTCCCACTCCTGTAGTGTGGGCTTTGCAAAGACTGCAGTGTGGAAAGGAGGAACAAAGAATAACTTCACAGGAAAGAAAGCTGACAAATGCAACCTGAGGCAGACAAGGGAGGTGAACATCCATGGTGCCAAGTTATCATGTAAAAAAGTACCTCTGGGGTGGACAGGGTGGGAGGACAATGGAACCTTACCTCTGTGGTCTTCATTCTGGAACACCTAACTCCTGTCTAAACATGAGCAAATTGCTGGACAATCTCATTTGAGATGAGACGTGTTAGAACATACCTGAACTTCGCTTCTCAAAAATATTAAGGTCATCAAAGACAAGGAAATTCTGATCAACTGTCCTAGACAAGAGGAACAATGACTCAAGTTGGTATAATGTACCTTGTGAGATCCTGGGACACATAAAAGACATTAGGCAAAATTTAGGGAAATTGAAATAAAGGATGGACTTTATTTAAAATAATATGTTGCTATTTTTACATTAAGTGTGAAAAAGTTTACTGAATTGATGTAAGATGATAATATGAAAGGAAATTGGGTGTGGGGTATGTTGGAACTCTTCATACTATTTTTACAAATTATAGGAACTTTTCAAACTGTTCTTAAATGAAAGGTTTTTTTAAAAAAAAATCACCAAAATCATTTCATATTTCCCTCAAGCATGTTTTCCTATTTATTTTATACACACTTAAATTTTATTTTGTATATTCTTGTATATTTTTAATTATTTTCATACATGTGCATTTTTCTTATTAAAATGCCTTATTTAAATCATTGCAACACTAGTAGATATTACATATGGAGGCACCATAATTTTCTCAATCTTGCTTTTAAAGCATTTTTAAAAACATTTCGTTTATGAACATCTTTCTTATAAAAAGATATTTCTTTAGGAATAGATGTAGTTTTCTCCCCCTACTTATTTCCACGATGAGTAACAGTGATGTGATCCTTGGAAGGGCAGAGAGTAGCAAACGGTGGTATATGCTACAAACAATGCCGCTTATATTTTAACTTGTATAAAATGAAACGGCAGTTCTTTTCCTTAAAATGTAGATCTTTTTTTTTTTTTTGGTACTGGAGATTGAACTCAGGGGCACTTGACCACTGAGCCACATCCCCAGCCCTATTTTGTGTTTTATGTAGAGACAGGGTCTCACTGAGTTGCTTAGCGCCTCGCCGTTGCTGAGGCTGGCTTTGAACTCGCAATTCTCCTGTCTCAACCTAAGTGCTGGGATTACAGGCTTATGCCACCGCGCCCGGCAAAAATGTAGATTCTAATTCAGTGGATCTGGGTGGGGCTTGAGGGTCTGCATTTCCAATAGGCTTCCAGGCAATGACGATGCTGCTGGGCCATTCACCATACCCTCAATGACCAGACTGAGGAAACTACTATGCCTGGATTCAGGTGGGCTGCATTAATTGTCTGCTTTGCCATTTCTGTCTCTTGTATGACTGTCAAAAATTCACCTGTCATCCGAGAACGTTGTGCCCCACCTTGTCCTACTTTCAGTCCTTGGTTGTTGTGAATTAAATCATTAATATAAAAGTTCTCTCTGAACTCTGAAGCAGCACGAGGGTGCCAGTGCTTACTCCTGCTCTTCTCCCTCTCAGGAAGTTCATTGCGGTGAAGCCCCCTGCATTATATATTGCATGTATTGCAAGAGTATCTCGATGACAAAAATGGCAACATTAGCATCAAAGACATGCATGAAATGCTGCAACACCATTAAGGTTCTTACAGTGCTCATTGCCAGAAGTCAGACCGTTTAATCCTCATTAAGGCCAATATCATTAGCAGAAGGAGTTAGGAGATGTAAGTGGCAATAAAACCTGAGCCTTGTTTTCGAGGAAATTGACATTCTTAGCAGAGCTGGGCAGGGCATGGGTCGTTAGGAACGGTGAAATCATCATTAAGCAAGAGCAAGTCAATCACAGTGAAGACGGCAGGCGAACCTTGTGTTTCTCAGAAACGGATGCTCTCAGCAGCGTGTTCCCAATAGGAGCCCAAGACAGTATTCTCACCAAAATAAACAGGCATGTTGGGGTTTGCATTTCTGTTCCTGGGATGTGATCATCAAGTTGTCAAGTGACATGAGATCCAAGAGCCATAGATTCTATCCAGACAGATACAGTTCACATTGCTATAAGAAAACTCACTTTCATTTATTCAATTGACTTGAAATTAATCAAGTAACATATACCACATTATTATAAAAATTTTGTCAAAAAATTTTGTCAACCTTAATAAGTGAATAGCTGCATGAGCATATGGATAGATGAATGAATTAATAAGAGAATAAATAAATGAATGGATTCAGTTGTGAGTGAATAAGAATTTGACAAACCCAATCATCTGGGGTTTGGTGACTAATGTGACCACATTTTTAATATGCCAGAAACTCCATTAAACCTGAGTTTCTAAATGGCACTTAAAGAATGCAAAGACTCAAGGAAAGCAAGCAGATGAAATTTACCCAGATGCAAATTCTGAAACAGCGAAAGGGAGCAAAATGGCAAAAGACTAGAAAAATCCATGAAAGTAGAAACTAAATATCTATCCACAAAAACATATCTAACACCAAGCACAGTTCTTGACAACAGGTGTTGGATAAATATCTTTGAATGAACACATAAGTGCAACAGTTGTTAAAATTTCAGAGTGTACAGGAATCATGTATGAAGTACATGCAGTCTTCATTTTCAAAAACTTTGATTCTGTCTAGATATTTACTTTAGTAGATATCTTTAGATGCTTTGGATACATGTGAGCTCACTGAGAAACCTCTGTCAAATAACTAAGAAGTTATTTTGAGGTAGCTACAAAGAGGCACTTTCCTGATATTCTGATATGGATCATTTTGAAACCAGATTTTTATATCAAGATTGAGTCTTTGCCTCTGGAATGCTGAAATTGGCAGGCTATGGCTTCATCTGATAATGCTGTGCACAAGGTACATTTCAAGCTACACTGTATGGTCAGGTATTTTTATGTCCCCTGTTTTCTGAGATATCAGCTAGGATGGTTGTTTTCAACCTGATACCGCATTGATGAAGAGGTTGAAAGAGAATAAGGCCTGAGGCACAGCGTAAGTCAGCTAAACTGTAAATCTGGACCTAGGGCTCAGGTATCAGTGTATACAACAGGTGTCCTCAGTACAAACAACTTGAAGGACACCTCTTCTACTCCTGCACAGCTGTCTATGAAATTTCATATATTCTCTCTTATATGCTTTTCCATCATTGTTGGTTTATATTCTAGTATCTGCTGGATGCAAAACAATTTGTATCATGAATTCTTCTCAAAAACAAGGAAAAAAATCTTCCCATGTTAAAATAAAGCAGAACAGAAATAAACTGGGAAAGAATCCATTTTGGAAATTGCAATTTCATGCCATTTATTCTTATTTAATAATTTAGTTTGGCAAGGCTGTGGTATGTTCCACTGTGCTGCAGTTTGAATTGGGGAGAGGGAAAAAATTTTGAACATCTTGCAAATACAACATACCTGCTCTTTTACTGGATTTGTCTTGAAGGGAGATTGCTATCTGAACTGGTGTTCTCAGATGGGACAGCATCCTTCAGAAATGCATTACCTCTGTTTATTAAGAATATGCATAGTCTTCATATGCCTTTTGACTTGTTCCAAAACATATTTAATGAAAATTTAAATGCATCTCAATACATAAAGGAAACATGCATTGGAAGTAGCTGAAAACTTAATAAGTAAGGCAAAGGAAAACATCAAATGAAGTGAGATATGATTCCACATCACCAACTACTCCCACCTCTGTAGGACTCCCGGAGACTCCAAGGACCTCTCAGATCCACCCAGATCTCTTGGCCTTGCCGATCTTCTCATGATACTAACTTTCTCCTGCCAACTCTGCCCCTAACCACACACACTGTACCCGATTCCCTGTCTCACACCTCTGCCCAAGCCATGGTCCTCCAACTTGAGCATGTACCAGAATCCCCAAGAAGGCGTGTCAAAAAACCCAGGTTTCTGGGCTCCTCCACCAGAATTTTTGACTCAGTAGGTTTGGATGGAGACTTGGAAATTAGTCTTTCTCGTGAGTGCCATGTGATGCTAATATTTCAGATCTGTGGAAAACCACACTTTGAGATCCTTAGCTCTTATGGTTTCTCATTATAACACACTATTTGGATATAGACATAATATTTTCGTTCACTTACAAGTAAGGCTAAGTTTTCAATCCCACCTTCTTCTTTTTTTAAAATATTTTTTAGTTGTAGATGGATACAATATCTTTATTTATTTTTATGTGGTGCTGAGGATGGAACCCAGTACCTCACATGTGTTAGGCAAGCGCTCTACCACCGAGCCACAACCCCAGCCCTCTTACCTTCTTCTTTATGTCCATCTATCAGCATTCTATTCTTAGCTTCCATATTCCAAATGTCGTGGCCTCACCCAGTTTCTCAAACGAGCCATTCAGTCTTGCTGTCATCCCTTTGCAGCAGGGAGTTCTCGCTCCCCAATGCACTCTTCACACACCATCCTTAACCCAACACCATGACCAGATCCTGTCTGTCCAAGTAACTCAACCATGTGTCATTTCCCTAGGAGAGCTCTTAGTTGAAATCAGTGTTCCTTATTCTATTTATGTATTTATTTAGGTACCGGGGATTGAACTCAGGAGTACTTGACCACTGAGCCACATCCACAGCCCTATTATGTATTTTTATTCAGAGACAAGGTCTCACTGAGTTGCTTAGTACCTCACCATTGCCGAGGCTGGCTTTTAACTTGCGATTCTCCTGTCTCAGCCTCCCAAAGTGCTGGGACTACAAGCGTGGGCCACCATACCTGGCTAGGGTTCCTTATTTTGTACTCTTACAGAAGCACATTTGTTTCCTTCCCTACACATATCTCAATTGGTAATTATACGTTCGCGTGTGCCTATGAGGATTAAAATCCTTCTCCTCCTCTAGACACCAAGCACATGGGCATGGAAGCCATGTTTGTGTTTGTGTGTTGAATTCCACTATCTGGGACAGAGATCAGAAATTTACTTTTAATGGGAAGATATTCTATATACTTTCTATAAGGCTGGATCTCGCTTTTACCTCTAATTTTCCCACCATAATTTGGAAAGAAAGAAAGGAATGAAGAAAAAGAGAAAGGAAGAAAGAAATTACACAATTCTCAGACTTCGTGTCACCCTCAAGCTGCAAGAAAATTAATTGTTCAGAAGTATTACAAGCATGTATGATTCTTAAGCTAGATGGCATTTGCAAGTGACTCAAACATCACAGTGAGGCCAAAGCCAGGAAGCATGCATAGATCTCATCCCAACTGCAAATGCAGAAAAAAAATTCTTGATGTAGATCTACCCTCCTCTCTGTTCCCAGTACAGCTAAAGGAAGATTTCCAGAGCACAGAATAGTGGAGACAAGGGGACAGACTGTGATACCCTGCAGGTACAATGCGGATGGCCTGGATTATTCTACAGTTGATTTAGAGTCTTTCAATTAATAAATGGACTCAATATGCTCCAGGCCATATTCCAAGAAGAATGTCTAGCTCAGCCAAACTTGTGAAAAATATTGGACAATACCATTGGGTTTAAGATTTATTCTCTAAAAAGAAAACAGAGACCAGTTTGGATGGATTCCATTAAAGGATGAAGCTATGTACACACCAGCTTAAAGGAGAAATCTGAACCCAGACAAGTTACTCTAGGATAGGTGGCATAACATCAATGATCATTTTCATTTTTTAACTTAATTTGATTTTTTTTGTGTTACTGGGGATTGAACCCGAGTAATTGTGCATTTAGGTAAGCTCTCTACTGAGCCATATCCTCAGCCTGATGGTCATCTTTAATACCCATATTCTGACTTCCCTCCATGGTCTGTAGAGTCCAAATTTGTTACTGGAAACTCCACTGGATACACAAAGATTAATGAGGCAGGAAGAATGTGGGCTGAGCCCAGGTCACAGCAATGTAGGTTCAAATCCTACTTCTATACACCTTTGAGTGAATTAGACAAACCAGCCAGCTCCAGACCTTCAAGTACATTACATAAACCTTCTAACCACCCATTTCCTCCACCAGAAACAGGAAACATAGTTTACAAAATAAAGATCAAAGGTAATGTATGTAAAGTATCCAGCTTATAAAGTGTAATATATGCTGTTTTTATTGTCTGCCATCATTTATCATTTTAATCAGTTAAACCTTGACATACTACAACAAACTGACGTAACCGGAATTTTCATTTGGGAAGTAGCACAGATTTGAAGTCAGGCTCAGCCTGGCTACTGGCCTTTGTTTTTGTTCCCCGATATGCCTTGGGAAAGACCCAGTGGATGCTTTTTTGAAAATTAAAATAGAAAAAACGTGCTTCCCCAGGGCCTGGCGGGTGATGGGACTGTCTATTTCTCTGAGTCAGGAGGTGGCGGGGCAGCCCTTGTGCCCACCTCAGAGGCCTTTGTTCTTGCAGCTCAGGGTGCTCATGAACACTTCGTAATTCAGGTATTAACCTGGCTTGCTGAGCTGCCAGATCCTCTCCCCAGTGGCTTCTGCAAAGAGTTTTAAGTTTGTCAGCTCATTTTTCACTTGCAGCGTCTAACACTGGGTATGGCAAATGGTCTTGGGCTGTCCCCCAACTCTAATGAGCACACAGATCATTTCTGAACAGAATCGTCCATTTTTAATATTGCTTGGAACATCATAGTCCAAGAGCAGTCACTGGGCATCAGGACCTGACTGTGCCCCGAAAGGGCATTCAAGGAGAAGAATGGTTTGTGGAGAGTCACAGAGGCAACGCAAGTATCTGGGGTGCATAGAGAACATTCTGAAACTCAGTATACCTGCAGCCTTTTTGGAGTATAAGGGGTGGTGATGGAGAATGAGGTCAGGCAAGGATATGGGAATGACATTGCAGGGCCCTTGATGTTCCAGGGTTCTTCTTACTCTCAGAAAGTACAAGAGGTGGACATGGAAATGCTGGTACAATCATCCAATGTCACTCTCATTCTGATGGGCTTTGTAAAGGGCAGAGACATGATAAATGTGAACTGGAGTAAACAAAATACCTGTTCAGAAGTGGTTAAGGTCATCTAGATTTTCAAATTAAAAACATTATCTTTTTCTTTTTTGTGACAATCTTAACCATCTCCTAACCATGAGTGGGTATGAACATGCTCTCCCACATGTGTGCCACACACACACACACACACACACACACACACAGAAACACACCGTTTAAACAGAGAAATTGGAGTGAAGATGGAGAATGGTCACTAATTTGAGAAGGTCATCCTATGGTAAACTTTTTCAAATAATCTATGGACTCCATAAACATGGTGGCAGAATAGGTTTTTAGTTTGCCGACTTATTTCTCTGGGTAGGCGAAGAGTTTATTATGAGGGAAGTTCTACACACACGCCTTTCCCTCCAGGGTCTTGGTTTCGCCATTTGTATTATGAGGAGGATATGAGGAGGATATAAGGCAGAACTTTCCTGGGATAAAGGAAGAGCATGTGGGGAAGAGCATGTAGTCCCTGTTGCAATCATAATCACGCTCATGGTGACCTGTGGTCACCAAGCAGTAGCCATATTTTTGGAAGGAAGGTGATTTCAATCTAAAAGCTCTATATACAAATATTTTTAAACCAGGGTAATGCTTCAGGGCATGTTGTATCTTTCAATACCAGAATGAGAAATTATACTTGATGAAATAATTTTATAGCCTGTGATTGAGAAATCTGTGTCTGGGATATTTAATGGAAAATTTAACGAAAGAAGCCATTTCCTAAAATGTTGAGTTCTCTGTTGCATGAGTGCGTCCAGGAGCTAGTACTATGTCCTTGGGCAGTTTAGCTAAGTTATGTGGCCTCTACTTCCTTGGATATAAATTGATACTGATCTCTTCATATGTTAGTGTGGGTAGAATGAGAGAAGTGAGTGAAATGACAACCACAGGGTTTGATACACAGACAGGCTCACTTGAAATGGCTTTGTCTATTCATCTGTTTAGTGGATTTCGACTCATGTAGCACTTAGGAGTCTGTTGGGACTGGAGTCAGTCTTGTGATTCTGAGTAATCTACGTGTCCCTAGCCTCCATTTTCTCATCTGTGAAATGGACGAGGCTATAGCTTCTTTACATGGTTGATGCAGTGTAGGTGATAATGTGTTTTCATTGGCTCTTATTCAATGGTTGTCACAATAAATTGTACCAGCTGTTACTCAGTGAGCTGCCACACAAACAGGAGCATGATTATGAAAGGATTGCTGAGACAACAACAATCTGAGAAAGGAAGAATTGGAATGGTCCTGTTCTAACTAGGTTAATGGGTGATGAATACACAGAAGAGATGCTATCCTAAGCTCCAAAGAATTGGGAAAGAAGCCAAGTACAAATATTTTCTTTTGTGCATAATTTATTATATAACAAGTAGTATTAATTCAATTATCAGCAAATGAATCTGAATATTGATTAAGTACTATTTTCCATACAAATGGTACTAGGTTTTGAAAGAAACAGAAGAGAGGAGAAAAAATACAATCTCTTACCTAATGCTCTCTGGGGTTAACAGACAGGCAAATAAGAAAGAGTAGGTGAGACAGGAGAATCGCGAGTTCAAAGCCAGCCTCAGCAATGGCGAGGTGCTAAGCAACTCAGTGAGACCCTGTCTCTACATAAAACACAAAATAGGGCTGGGGATGTGGCTCAGTGGTCGAGTGCCCCTGAGTTCAATCCCCAGTACCAAAAAAAAAGAAAGAGTCAGAAAGCGAATTAGTCATCAGCCTAACAAGAAGGAGATTAATGCCCAAGAGGTTAATGCACAAGAACTTATTTCTTGTTTGTCCTTTTTCTTCCTTTTTTCCCCCACTTCAGCATACCATCCCCATCTCCTCTTACAGGGAGTTAATTCCTCAGTTAGGAATGTACCCAACAATTTTAATTGCTTGAAGAACTAAGTAAGTCACAGAGATACTGGAAGATTGTGTTCAAGAGACACTCAGAAAGGGACACAAAAAGTCCTTCAACATGTATAAAACACAGGGCCCCATCAAGGAAGGCAGAGCACATTTTCTATTTCTAAACAAACTTTAATATTTTTCATCTGGAGTTATTTCTATAATGTCAGCAGAAAAAAATCTTTGCATGTGGTTGTGTATTTATGAGTGAGTTTTATCTTTAAACAGATTTGTAACTAAAAACAGAAATATCTTTTTATGGGAGACAGCTGGTTGGGAGATTAAAGATACACATGGAGAGAGGGGCTCAAATTAACCAACATTCCTAGACATAGAATGTCTGTGAGTATTAGGAATCTTTTGACTTGTGACCTAAAAACATCTAATCTCCACCAGTTTCCCAGGATAGGTTTCAACATATTGGGCATTTAAAAGGAAAAAAATAAAATAAAAAAAATCTTGGAAAGCCTTGCACAAAGAAATAACTCTTTAATATCTCAAGAAATCACAGATAACTATAAATATCATGTGAACAAAAAATTAGAATTACTATGTAGTTCCACTTATGGAATTCAGAAAAAAAAAAAAAAAAAAAAAAGATTAACCAGTCAAATCAGGCCAATTCTGGGCTCATTTTCTCTTTGAGTACAAAAAGATGTGTGTCTGAAATTTTGGATTAGATCTCTGAATTTCAAGCATCTGCCACATGTTTGTGCTCAGAGTATGCTATCCTCACAATAAAACTAGTATCGGGTTTATATTCCAAAAGGCACTGGTAAAAATGAATTTATAAACCTTGTTATTGAGACTGGGTATAACACTTTGAATCTGGTAAACTAAACCCCAAATTGGGTTTAGGATACCAGTGATCCAAACATCTTCAGTTATTTTCTTCCTATTATTATAGGTAATTTTTTTTTCAGTAAATGTCCAGGGTTCAGGCCAGTGTTATCTAAGGTTATGGCCACTGTCATGGGACCTTTGGTGGGACAGGGATTGAGAACAACCAGTTTCAAGTGATGAACTCAATGCTTCAACTCAAGAATCATACATGCTTTAAAATTATTTAATTTTTAGAATCATCTGAAGAAGACCAAGGCATAGAATTGGATATAGCTGAGGATTTTAAACACTTATCAGGGTTGATTGATCCTGGATAAATTAAACAAAGTCCATTTCCTACACTTTTTCTCTTAATCTTGCTGGGTATTTTTCTGAAGTCCATTGTTAAAAGTTGACTGACTTCTTAAAATGTGTTTTTAAAGGAAATGTAAACCTCTCTTGTAAATGGATAACCATATCAATTGCCACAGGTAGAAGGTTGTATAAACATAAACACAATGGAAAAATGTAAGATATTTGTTGCTTTCTGAAGACTCTGAGCCTAATGTCTAGTCTTCTCTTGTGGTAATTGTTTAAAGGAAGTATAGAACAGAAAGGTGTAGATAGATGTTAAAAACAAATTATGAATAAAATAATTGATTGGACTGATTATTGTAAAGGTCATACTTTTAAACTAAATAATTTTTAATATGCCCACACTACCATAACTATTGTGGTGGTATTCCAGGCTTTGAGAAATGGTTCTCTAGTGGACAGTCACTATTATTATAATAAAGCTATATCACTTGATAAGGCATAACACTATCAGTTATTACCATTTGGGAGAAGAAGTGTCTTAGCTTCTTTCTGCCTCATTAACACTACCTATATTGTCTTTCCATTCTAGAGCTCAGACCTGAGTGAGGCCGTCACATGATTATTTCTCCACACTTTTACATGCATTGCTTCTACGATCTAGAAAGTTCTCCACCTCAAGTCAGTTCTTCCTACTGCAAACGTACCTGGGAGGAGTTGAACAATTCCCACTCACCCACCAAGACTCAAAGAACATGCAGAGGACAACTGGATAAAAGATGTTGAATGCCTTTTGGAGAATTTTTTCATCAGGCATATTTTAAAGTATAAAAAGAGGGCGCAGAATTGATTATCTTAGCATTGTTCAAACGAACAAAAAGGGAAACAGACAATATACATAAATATGGGCTGACTGAATTACCACGCTTTAATTATAAAACATGATATTCTGAAATAGTTAACAATAATGGTGTCCTCTACATTCACACAGGAAGATAGCCACCTTGTCTATATAATTTACTGAGAGCATCCTTGTTCTTTACTTGAAATGATTCATCTATTTCCCGAATCTTCCCAAGATCCCCAAGGAGCAGCTGTGTTGCCTCATGTTATAGGTGAAGAAAGGAAGGCAGAAAATTGGAGTTACCTGGTCAAAGTCATCCTGTAAGTGGTGGAATTGAGATTTCACCCTAGAAATTCTGATTCCTTAGACAGTGATTTGAACTGGTAAACTTCGCTGCAGGTCTTGAAGGATATACATCAAAATTTTAACTCCACTATGCTTGAAAGGAAGTCCTGAAGGCTCTGCTTCCTTCCCAGGCACAGGAATTGGCTGCTCAGATGATGTGGACCCATTGCCAAATTGACTGATGGCAGTAAGCTCTGAACAGGCAGTGGAGTTATCAAAGGGGACACTTCTACTTATGCCCTGGTCCCAATATCAGGTTCTTGGTGACATTCTCTGAGCCACAACATCAAGTATAAAGCCCTTTCTAAAGGACTCACCCCTACAGGCCTGGGTTTTCACAACTTTATTTCTACTGATCTCATTTTGGATCACTGGCTTCCGGTAGGAGTCCTTGTGGACCCCTGCCCTCTTGACCTTCTCAGTTAGATAATTATGTTTGATTTTCACCACCTCTAAAATTTAGGATCCTTTGTAAGATTTCCTAACTATAAGGGCTCCATTTTTCTCCCTTCTGAGATGGAGGGGTAGTTTTATTTCCAGGGTAAGCTGAGTCTATCCCTTGGTCCATAAGCTATGATGGGAATGACTAAAGATCATTGTGTCTTAAGGTTTTACTCAGGATCTCAACTGTCTTTTCAAGGGAAAGTAGAGAAATATATTCTAGGAACCTGTTGAAATCACTGAGGCAGGGGCTGGTTTGTTCCTAAGACATTATAATAACTATGGCAAATCTATTCTCATTATTTCTCTTTGAAAATGAAAGTTCTGGTGGTATAAGTATCTTGAAGTGTTACCTTCCTACTGACAACAGCATAATTATTATTAGCATTGTTACCATTCCAAAGAGGTTTATTTGTAAACTTTAGATAGCAAGTATTTTTAATCTGTTTGCTGCCAGAGACCAGGTGTCCCTCCCTCTATCTTGGTTGACAACACCTAGAAACATCAGCTGGAAATAAGTCGGCCTTGCTCTGACCATTTTCTGATACAAAGTTTTGGTAAAAGATGACTGAACTTGGGGGCACTGAGCTGTGTGAACATGATTGGCACTGTTACTGCTCTTACTGTCCTTGTGGCTATTGTGACCACCAACCAAGGGATCTGATATGGCCCAGACAATGTTGAGATCTTCACATTCTAAGTCTTTCACCTTCTCAAGGAAGCATCAAGGTAAATGTCAGGACCCTGTTTCAGAGATGAGGATATCAAGGATCTAAGAGTTCATGTGTGCCATGACCTGTACAGCAACAGCAAAAGATATTGAGGAGAGGCTAAGGGGCATTAAGAGAAGCACAGAGAACATTTTAAAGTAAAGCTGGGGCCAGGTGGACACTATCCCCTGATGGAGGAACAATGACCCAGAACTAACTCTGCATGTTTATTATGTAGGGTCTCATGATCAGGAGGTTTAACTATTGAAGCTTTGCAAATTGCTCAAGGCCTGTGATTTCTCAAAAGACTTGTTTGTGCACTAAAATGTTACAATGTTAGAAACATCTTGGGGCTATCCTGCTGTACCCAGAAAATCCATTGTACTGGAATGTCTGATAACTGTTGGCATCTGAGTCAAGTGTCAAGGCTGTTGACATACCCTCGCCTCTGTCAAAGAATGCTCCCAGGTGTGGCTTTGCTGATGATTCACAGGATCAGCTGGTGACCATGGTTCACTCACTTTCCACACATGTGATTTTCCCAAAGTCATCAGGAAGTGGTGGAACCATTTTTCAGATATTCATGTTCCTGTCCTGAAACCCCAACATATTGCCTAAGGTTGCCTTTCACAGACAAATGACAGACTGGGCCTTGGAAATTTTTTTTTTCAAATTTGAAATGCTAAGGACCTTTAGCAAATGCTAATGAAAATTCTGTCTAATTTGTGGATTGGGGTCACCATGAAGAGGTGGGAAAATGAACAGGACCCTTTTCTCCTTCTTAACTACAATTATGCATGCTGGAGACTCCAAAATCCCTGCACCATGCTGCCTCTGCACACAGCTGTGGAATTTCTTCTTGAAGAGATGTTTATTTTCACTGACCCTTCCTCTCTCACACTGTAGTTTTCTTTTTTTCTTTATGGGTCTAAGTGTGAACAATCATCATACATATGAAATCTTCCAGCTGCTTCTGTAACTCTTTGGAGTCCAAGGTCTGAAAGCCATTGTCTACTCTGCCCCGGTGGATGATCTCTCTGGGGTAAGAGTCCTAGGGATGGGGCAGGACTGGAAGAACAGAGGACAGAAAAAAACCAAGCCAAAGAAAACTCTGGAAACTTAGTGGCTGGCGGGGACAGGCTGTGGGAATGATCAGCAGACATGAAGAGTCCTTCCAGCTCTAGCTTAGTTTAATTTCCAACTAGTCCTCTTTGTGGATTTTTGGACTTACCTTTAAGTAATTTTCACTCTGTCCAAGTTGTCTGGCAAGAGCTGCATCTCCTCACCTGATGAGGAAGTAATGAGAGCTACTGAATGCATTCCAGGTGTGTGGTACAGTGTTCAACACTTCAAAAAATTTGGCGACAAAATTCATACAACATGAAATTTCCATTTTAAACACTTTAAAAATTACTAGTAGGTGGTTATCAGAATCCTCACAATGTTGTGCAATCATCAGCTCTATCTAATCTTAAAATATTTCCATCACACCATCTTACTGAATCCCATCAACAATTCTGTGAGGTAGGAGTTTTCTTTTGTACTTTACAGGTGGGGAAGTGGAGTGCCCCAGAACTGCAGCTACATAAATTCCAAAGGTGGGGGTTGGTGGAACTGGAATTGAGTACGTGAGGCTCACATTGAATCTCACCTCGTGTTTTCCAATGCAGGTTTAGGTACCATGAAAACCTTCTCATAAAAACTTCTCATAAAAACTTCTCATAAAAACTCAGAAAAGCCTATGGAGGAGAAAAATTGGTAGGATCATACTTAAAAACATACCAAGGAAAAATTAGAGTGCTACCAGGAGATAACAATCTGCATATTAGCAAGGAGTTTATGTCTCTGATGCAAATGGAGCAAGTGCGGGTTAAATTTAAAATAAATTTTAAGAAATGATAATATGTGTTTCCACCCAAAAGCCTACATATATATTCCTAGGTGGAGCAACATCTCACCATTCCTAGTTCAGTTATTTCTCCGTAGAACCCATCAGTAAAATTATCTGATGGATGACGTTATGTTACACTGTTATCAAGGAGTCAGTAATGGAAGCCAACAAACCAAGCTACTGGTATAGGACAAAGCCAGGGTTAGTGTAGATGGGAACTCCTAGTAAGGAAGAATGTCTGGAAGAGTGAGAGGAGGTCTTGCTGGGAAGGTGCTCACCTAGCATTAAGGGGAGATGCACTTAGGGAGAAAGTCAGGTGGCAGGGCAGCAGGTGGGCCTCTGGTGTGTTTGCATTAGAGAAGGCATCAGGCAGAATCTTAGAAGAGAAGGAATGATGGGTAGCCTCTGTGGCCACACCCACATCTTTTATTATTGGAACAACTTTCTCTCTCTCTCTCTTTCTGGATTTCTCCCTCCTTTTGTAATTCTATGGGTGCAGCTCCCTTATCACAGAGCCTGTTCACTTTAGTTCCCAGAGGTGAGACCTGAATGGGGTCTTCCAGATGGGTCTGTTTCCCTCTGTATTTTAAGGTCTATCTTTAAGGTCATAAATATGGCTTCCTCCCTTCTCACTGATGGTGAGTTAGTTTCTTGAAATTCTCTTTCTTCCAGTTTATGTTGATGTGAAGTCTTGGGTTGGCAGATGAGCCCTTCTACCAGAGCCCTGAATATCTAACTGATTTCTCAGTGATTCACTTCAATTACACATACCCTCCTCTTTTAATTCTTTGTTGTCTGAATCTACTGAGATTTTCTTACTCAAAAAAAATATTTAAAATTTTCTTTGAAGAATCAACATGGTAAAGATGTCAACTTGATCTGTAGGTTTAATGGAATTCCTATTAAATTCTTAGCAAGGTTTTTTTGAGACATAGATAAATTTATACTCAAATGTATATGGAAAGGCAAAAGATTTAGAATGGATAATGAAATTTTGAAAAAGAAGAATAAAGGAATCACTCTACCTGATGCTAAGGTTTATTGTACAGAAATAGTAATTGAGACAGCCTGGTAGTAGCAGAAAGAAAGACACAGAGAAATAGAATGAAAAAAAGAATCTAATTATAAACCCATATGAATAAATCCAACTGAGTTTTGGTGAAGGTTCAGAAAGATAGCTTTATAAAAATAAGAAGCACTGTAGCATTTGGACACCCTATACAAAAACCAAAACCAAAAACAACAACTCAATCTTGAGCTGAAACTCACAACTTGCAGAAAAATTAAGTCCAAAGAGATCACAAATTTAAATGAAAAATGTAACTGTAAAACTTTTACCAAAAAATTGGGATAAAAATCATGATGTTCCAGAGTTAGACAAAAGGATTTTAAAACTGACATTAAAATTATGAGTCATAAAAAGAAAAATATAATAAATTGTACCTCACCAAAACTTAAATTTCCTCCATGAAATACCTTTCTAAGAGAATGAAAAGATAAGCCACATATCAGGAGAAAATATTGGCAAACCTCATAATGGATGAAGGACTTGTATTCAGAATATATAAAGAGCTTTGGAAACTCAAGAGAAAGAAAATAATCCAATTAGAAAATATGCAATATACATTAAAGGCATTTCATTAAAAAATAAGAAAATGTTGGAAAATAAGGACATGGAATAAAGCTCTTCACTAGCTATTAGAGAAATGTGAATTAAAACTGCAATGAGATGTCATTGCACACCTATTAGAATAGCTATAATAAAAGGTAAAGTACCAAATGCTGACAACTCTAAAGAGCAAGTGGATCACTGAGTTCTTCCTGAAAGGCATGTAAAATGGTATCTCCACTTTGCAAAACAGTTTGGCATTGTCCTATAAAACTAAGCATGCAAACATTATATAACACAGCAATTGTATCCTGGCATTTATCCTAGAGAAATGAAAGGTTATATGCACAAAAAAATCTGTATGTGCATGTTCATAGCAACTTTATTCACAATAGACAAACATAAACAACCTTAATGTTCAACAAGTGAAGGGTTAAACAACCTGTGGTACATCTATACTATTAAATACTATGCAATAATGAAAAAAGGAATGAAGCATGGCTACACATAGCGATTTGGGTGGATTTCAGAGGTTAAAAGGGCCAATATCAAAATATTACATACGATGTTGACTCTGACACGGCTCCCTGGGGCACAACAGGCCTACTGTTCCCTGCTGAGAAGTGACAGCAGAACCACAGAGCAATAGAGCAGGAGGCTGATGGCCCAGGCAGATGCCCCTGTGGTCAGTAAGCACAACCAGTGCCTTGTGGAGCCCGCCATACAGGCACAGCAGACCTGAGGCTGGTGAGCCATCGCCCAGGTGAGCTGAGACGCCCCAACTGACATCCTTCAGAGGCCAGGCAAGGTCATTGTACAGATGCCTGCTGTAGAATTCCTTTCCACACATCACTGCAGTAACCTGCTAGACCATCAGAAGACTTCAACTTCCCACTTCCTGACCTGCCATGAAAAAATGGAAGTGGGGCAGACCTGAATGGAAGTTGAGATGTGAGAGTTGACCAATAGTATTAGTAGGTTTTCAAATCCTAATTAGCAAAAGTTTAGACCAATAACAGTGAACCAAATGTTATATAAGCCCCTAGACTACCACACCTCTCCAGCCCCTGCATAAAACAAACAAAAAACCTGTTATCTAGTACCCCTCTTGCACTGCAAGAGTTCTCTTCTTGTCTATTTTCTTTAATAAATCCTACTCTTAAACTCACTCATCCTGGTCAGTGGACCTGAAGAAAGAAATTGTTGGTAAACCTGAAACTTTATGTTAGACCCCACCTGCCAGCAGAAGCAGAGAATCAAGTTTCAAAACTCTGGTCTCAACTCCATTTATCTAACAGTCTTGAATTAATAAAATCAAAATGGAGATTACTAGTTGCTAAGTCTTTGGGCTGGGATAGAAGATTAGTAGCTGTGACCAAAGAGATATAGTATAAATTTAAGACCAGTATCGCTGATGAACATAGATGCAAAAATTCTCAATAAAATTTTGGCAAATCACATACAAAAACATAGTGCACCATGATCAAGTGGGGTTTATTCCAGGGATGCAAGATTGGTTCAACATACAGAAATCAATTAACATAATCCATCACATCAATAGACTCAAAGGTAAGAGTCATATGATTTTATCAATCGATGCAGAGAAAGCATTTGACAAAATACAGTACCCTTTTATATTCAAAACACTAGAAAAACTTGGGATAGTAGGAACATACCAAAACTTTGTAAAAGCTATCTATGCTAAACCGAGGCCAACATCATACTAAATGGACAAAAATTGGAAGCATTCCGTCTAAAAATGGGAACAAGATAGGGATGCCCTCTTTCACCATTGCTATTAAACATAGTCCTTGAAACACTAGCCAGAGCAATTAGACAGACGAAAGAATTAAAGAGACATGAATAAGAAAAGAAGAACTCAAACTATCATTTCATCAACTATCATGTCATCATTTGCAGATGACATGATTCTATACTTAGAGGATCCAAAAATTCCACCAGAAAACTTCTAGAATTAATGAATGAATTCAGCAAAGTTGCAGGATATAAAATCAGCACCCATAAATCAATTGCATTTCTATACATCAGTGATAAACCCTCTGAAAGATAAATTAAGAAAACTATACCATTCATAATAGCCTCAAAAAAAAAAATAAAATACTTGGGAATCAATTTAACAAATGAGGTGAAAGACCTCTACAATGCATACTACAAGACACTAAAGAAAGAAATTGAAGAAGACATTTGAAGATGGAAAAATCTCCCATGCTCCTGGATAGGCAGAATCAATATTGTCAAAATGGCCATACTACCCAAAGCGCTATATAGATTCAATGTGATTTCAATTAAAATCCCCAATGTCATTCCTTATAGAAATAGAAAAGACAATCATGAAACTCATTTGGAAGAATAAGAGACCCAGAATAGCCAAGCAATCCTTAGCAAGAAGAGTGAAGCAGGAGACATCACAATACCAGACCTTAAATTATACTACAAAGCTATAGTAACAGAAATGGCATGGTACTGGCACCAAAATTGACATGTAGACCAATGGTATAGAATAAAAGACACAGAGACAAACCCACTTAAATGCAGTTGTCTTATACTAGGCAAAGGAGCCAAACACATACGCTGGAGAAAAGATAGCCTGTTCAACAAATGGTGCTGGGAAAACTGGAAATCCATATGCAGCAAAATGAAACTAAACCCCTATCTCTCACCATGCACAAAATTCAACTCAAATTGGATCAAAGACCTGGGAATTAGACCAGAGAACCAACGCCTAATAGAAAAATAAAATAGGCCCAAATCTTCACCATGTGGGATTAGGACCTTACTTTCTTAACAAGTCTCCTATAGCACAAGAAGTAAAATCAAGAATCAATAAATGGGATGGATTCAAATGAAAAAGCTTCTTCTCAGCAAAAAATCAATGAAGTGAACAGAGAGCTGACATTCTGGGAACAAATCTTTGCCACACACACATCTGATAGAGCACTAATCTCCAGGATATATAAAGAACTCAAAAAACTTAACACCAGAAAAACAAACAACCCAACCAATAAATGGGCCAAGGAGCTGAACAGAAACTTCACAAAAGAAGATATACAATTGATCAACAGACATAAGAAAAAACGTTCAACATCTCTAGCAATTAGAGAAATGCAAATCAAAACTACCCTAATATTTCATTTCACGCCAGTCAGAATGACAATTATCAAGAATACAAAGAATAATAAGTGTTGGCGAGATTGTGGGGGGAAAGGCACACTCATACATTGCTGGTGGGACTGCAAATTGGTACAACCAATCTGGAAAGCAGTATGGAGATGCTTAGAAAACTTGGAATGGATCCACCATTTGACCCTGCCATCCACTGCTTGGTTTATACCCAGAAAACTTAAAAACAGCATACTATAGTGAAGCAGCCACTTCAGTGTTTATAGTAGCTCAATTCACAATAGCTAACCTGTGGAACTAGCCTAGATGCCATTCGATAGGTGAAGGGATAAAGAAACTGTGGTATATATACACAATGGAATATTACTTAGCAATAAAAAAGAATAAAATTATGGCATTTGCAGGTAAATGGATGGAGTTGGAGAATATCATGCTAAGTGAAATAAGTCAATCTCAAAAAACCAAATGTCGAATGTTCTCTCTGATAAGTGGATGCTGATCTATAATGTGGGGTAGGGCATGGGAAGAATGGAGGAACCTTGGTCACAGGGGTAGGAGGGGGAGGGGGCATGGGAACAGTAAAGATGGTGGAATATGAGGGTCATCATAGCCCTAGCTTTACATATGACTGCATGTATGTTGTGATTCTACATCACATACAACCAGAGAAATGAAAAGTTGGGTTCCATCTGTGTAGAAGGAATCAAAATGCATGGTGCTATCATGTATACCTAAGTAGAATAAATACATAAATAAAATTTTTTAAAAATTCCCAACAAAAAAATAAAATAAAATAATAATCTTGTAAAAATATTCTCAATTTGATTTAAATGTGGAAGTCATGCAGATCCATACATGTGATAAAATTGTATGTAACTATATACACATTCATAAGTAGTGACTGGTGAAATCACAATACAAGTGAAGTATAACTGGTGAAATCTCAATACACCCTATGAATTATACCAATGTCAACCTCCTGGTGTTGATATTGGATATTGGATATTGGATGTTAGTTATTGGATGATAGTTATTTATGCTGGGTGTCACCAGCATATTGGATGATAGTTATTGATGCTGGGTGTCACCATTGGGAGAAACTGGGTAAAAGAGACATGGGACATTCTCATATATTATTTTGTAATTTTCCTTAGTCTGTAATTATTTAGAATAGAAAGCTAAAAATTTTTCCTTGAGCATAGTTCCCCTACACATGATCCCCATTTTTTCTTCTATGCAAGAGACCCTACACTTCCACACCATGCTTCTCTCATTCATTCATTATATCATTTATAACCTCATTTCCCTCTTCCTCATTCATTCCGATTATGTTCTTGAGGTCTCCCATGATGCTTTGGCCTCTTCTCAGTCTTCTAGAGAGATTTGATCATGTGGTAAATATTCACCCAACTCTTTCCTGAAGAACAGTAATTTGATGAAAGGTAATTGAATAGCAATATCGGTAACAATTTCCAAACACTGAGTTAAGCAATTTGCTTTACCGCTAAACTTCTGAGATCCTTTAATAAGGTGAATTATTCCATGAATCTCTTAAGAATCTGTCAGAGCTTACAGTAATCCCCAAACTATCTTTCTGTATAAGCCTTTCCACAAGGAGGTAATTCATGGGACAGGTATTTCATAAGAGACCAGGTTTGGAAACGTGTCTCTGAAATATATAGCTCTATAAACGTACTCACACACATCATTCTGTTTATGCATTCTTTCTCTGACCCCTGTGTTTCCTCATGATTCATTCTCCTTGTTCTATTGATATCTTCCTAAAGACCCTTTATATATCTCTCTAAAATCTTCCCATCCCACTTCCAAATTCTCATCCTTATTTTTTCACAAGATTCATCTTTTAGGGCTCACACTTCTTGGTGTCCATTTTCACTTATCCCTATGGAGCATCATCCCAGTGTGTCTTATTAGCCAGATATTACCCTCTAATTCATGCTGCTATATTCAATCCATATTTGAGCAACTCCAAACCAACTTTGTGAAACAGAATTTCAACTTCTCCAATCCTGGTCTTCTTACCAATTTCCTCACTTCAGGAAAATCCACCTCCACCAATCCATCCGTCTGAGTAAGGTCACTTGGGACCAGTACCTTCCATATGAATTACATCTAGTATACCCATTCTATTATAGAAAATTAAATTTAGATATTCATTCCTAATGAAATTTAGGAACCTATTGATGGACCCAGGCCTTTGTGACACCAAGGACCCAACTCTTTTCCCTTCATTGCTCTATCTCCTTTAAAGTCAGTCTTTTAAAAACATCCAACAGACATCTTCCCCTTTTCAATTTTTTTCCTGCAAATCCTTGATTTCTTTTCTAAGCATTTGCAATGGTCTCTGAACTAATCTTTCACCTTCAATCTTTCCCTTCTCCACTTATTATTTTATACCACTAATAGATTTTCACTTCCTTTTGGAAATATTTATTCATTCTCACTGGATGCTGAGTTAAATTTATAATTTTTGGCTTGGTGGTAATAATTATTTATAATATGCCTAATCCTATATATTGATCTGTATATTTTAAATTACACTTTTTTCCCTAATTAAGCTCCCATTTCTATGATTATTTACATCTATGTCTTTAGCTCATATATGTAACTACTAGACTATCTAGAACATAGATTTTAGGTTTGAAAGCCTTGGGTCCTAGTTCCAGACCAATTTACCTTGCTAAGTATCTTTTTAAAAATTATATTAAATAACCTAAATAACTCTCAATAATACATGAGGGGAGAAACACAGACGGAAAAGAGTATGCTAACAAGGAAAGACTGATGAGAATTCAAATGATTGCCCACATTCATGTCTACAAAAGTTTTGAAAGGATTAATGTAAAGATATCTGTGGTGACACAGCATCCTGGATGAACAGTTACCAGATCATAGTGTGCACTAAAGAATAAGATTTAAAAATATGGGGAAAAAATAACTGACTTCCCTCATCACCCAGCCTGAGATACCAATGGGGAGAAGTGCTTTTCGTAGGCGCCTACATGTTAACCCATGAAGATCCTGTTAGATTACTCAAGCCTTTATTCTCATAGTACCTCTATTACCTGAAATTCTAGGAGTACTTATATAAAATAGGAAGATGTATTGAAAGATCCTGAAGATGTATTGAAAGATCCTGAAAAACAGAATATATGATCCTGCCTCATTGTGGATTTCCTATGGACTTTAGTTTCTTTCTAATCCAATTAATGACAATGGATGAAGGAATATGGCATGATCCTCCTCATCTTGACTCCTGTTTGTGGACTAACTCTGAGTCGTTTTGCTAGCATGACTTTCAGTAGTTCTTAGAAAACTACAAACCCCCTCCTACATGGACAGGATGTGACTATGGGGTCTTAATAAATCACCTGCATCTATCTGAGCTTCCTTTGGATAGCTATCCTCTATGTCTTCACATCTGTTGCAGGATTAGTCCCAGAGATGGAGATTAATGCTATAAAACTTTATTATAGAATCAAAACCTATGCAAGGACAGGGAAAGAATGATTGGGCAGATGGAGAAGGAAGAATAGGGTAGATGGAGAAGTGAAGTTGCAAAGTAACATCAAAAGAGGATTTAGAGGAGTCAAGTGACTCCATGAGGTGGTACAAAACCAGGTTGTCCTTTCAGAGTTGTCTCTAGTGGAGCTGGGCCGGGATGTACCTCAGTGATAAAGAGCTTGCATAGCATAAGTGAGGCCCTGGGTTCAATTCCCAGCCCTGAAAAAAATTTTGAGTGGAGTGAAGAGGTAAGTTCCTACAGTGTTGTGGCAACCAAAGATATACACACCAGTGGTTCAGTTCTCCTCAACCAAGGCACTTCCGAAGGAAGACTGCAAGAGCTGTCTGTCAGCAGACAGCTGCACAAAGCAGCTGCACAAAGCACTCTTTTATTCTTAAAGGGGCTTTGGGTGGTCATAATGATGGATCCTCTTCCCAGGTAAAACTTGGTGCCTAGAAATAAGCAATGCTTGGCAAAGAAATAGGAAAGATTTGCAATGGCAGAGGTGGGAGTTGTTGGGATTCTTGTGTTTCTTTTACTGGGTAGAGAATTTTCTGGCACTGATTACAACTATTTGCAAATTCCTCAATATATTATTATCATTTACATTGGTGAAGTCATTTACTGGCTGGTACCTGTGCCTCTTTCTCCTAAGTCTTTTGTTTCTTGGTTGATTTTATTCTTCACTTCTCAATCTATCTTCTGGCCAAAACACATCAGGTTTTACTTCCTTCTGAATCAGGCCTCCCTTATTATTTGGATAAAGATAGATCAAATCATATAAGATTGACTTGGCGAGTAGATAACTGGAGGAGGATAAATGGGGAAATCATAGATTTATGGATGAGTGACTGAGGGTATCTGATGGAAAACCATACCCTATACCCATTTATCTTGAAGTCCTTCCTTTGTCTCCTCTTGCAATATCAAGGAGAAAGAATGAGGGTAACAGTGGAACTTTGGAGAATGCACAGAAAATTTTTAAAAAAACATACACCAGTGTCAAAGGGGATCAGTGCTGCTGATTCCAAAGCCATCATGCTCAGATCCAGCTCAGTCTCCTTGCAAATGCAGTTTCCTCCATCCAAAATTCCCTAGCTTCTGTTTTTTGTTTCAAAAAAATCCCACCCATCCTTTTTGGCCCAAAATGAGTACCTGAGACTACCCTGTCCAATAATCTATCTTATTCTCTGAGCTAACTTAATATTCATAGATAGATACTAATATAAGAAAAATTCATTAATAACATATTCATATTATTTACTAAGGACTATGTTATAGACTTCAAGATGAAAAAATAAGATAAATTAAATAGCCTCAATTCAATGCCTCCTTCAAAATATTTGTTTTCTATTTTGACATGTTTTTATGTCACTACACTAAGGTTAGTCATGATCATGGAAGGTTTAAAATATGTAGAGAGAAGAAAGTACAGAGTGAATGCTCAGTAAATATCTTAAATAAACGCACAAAGGAATAATCAAACACAAATCACTCAGGATGGGTGGGTAAAGTTTTAAGGCAGAGAGACCAGCTAAAGTGGGTGCTTGAAATGAGATCCTGAATCAGGTGCACTGGCAGGGAAGTCAGAGTTAACTGGCTAGTCAGGATGATAGTGTCCTACTTAGGGACACAAACATGCAGCCCTTTTTCAAGCTCTGTTGTCAGAGCCTGGTGGGTCAGTGAATGAATGATGATAAGGTTCACACCGTGTCACATTCATAGTGATAAATCCCCAATTTAAAGGGGATTTTCTGTCTTTTTTCTTTTTCTGTTTTAAGGCTTTATCTTGAATCCTGACATTTCTCCATTTTTCTCTAGTTTGCAGCAAATGCACTTATAGTTTCATTTAAATACTGAAACATTTTGAATAGTGATCTTTTCACATTTTAGAATAATCGCACAGTTGTTTTCCCCCAAACAGATTTATATTTAAGACATTTAAAAAGCAAATTTGATGTCAATTTTCAAACATTTCAAACAGTCAAATATCAAACATATATTAAAGCTGAATTTTAGCAGTTTATCAATGAAATAAAACAAGCTGAAATCCAAGTTGTCAGTTTGTCATTTTGAGTTTAGAAATGAAAAAGCAAGTGAGTAGAGGCTTCCCCTCAGCTTAGCGCAATGTACCGAGCACCTCGCTTGTTGCAGATTCACTTTATATGTGCAGGTTGAGATTGTGAATTAAAGGAAATTCTCTCTCTTTTCCATCCTCTGCTATATATGCACACTCTTACTGGGTTCAAACTATAAAAGACAATTCATTTTGCCATAAACATGCAATTTTTTTGTTTTGTTTTCATTCTTTGAGCTTTTGTTCACGTGTTCCTTTGGTGACAAATGCTCTTTTGTAACATTTCTCTCCCCATTGCTTAATTCCCAGACTTCTACCTTGAGAATTAGCTGCTGCCTTCTCGGTCTAGCATACATCATATTAATATGTGTCATTATTAATGTTTGGCACAAGGGATATGTTTGATAAACACCTATTGAATTAAATAAATTCCTATACTACAAGAGAAAATGAAAGACCAGGAATGAAATATTTTTGTAAAAACTCAATGAACATTTTACATTTCATTTTATATAAATTTTGTATAAAAGAAAATGTTGTAAATAAATAATGAACTCTACTTAGCTATGTGCATACAAAAATAGTGAGGAAATGTGTACAGTTATCTAAAATATCATTTGAAAGATGTTTAAAAAAATTGATGAATGGATAGAGGAATAGATAAATTGATAGATGTGTGATTTAAAAAATAAGTATAGTAAAAATGGTAAAAAGCAGGTGGGATGTGTGTGGGTGCTTATAGAAAAATGCTTCTAATGTTGCCATATATATGAAAAAGTGTATAATAAAACATTTGGGAGAAAAAAAATACAGTGAAAAGTAAAGATTAACCACAGAATGTGTAAGTACAAACAAAAGACTCAGCATGATCCTTTCTTACTTGGATATTTAGTATTAGCTTGTTTTTTCCTTTCATTTATTTTGGTGCACTTGCTATATATAATTCATATAATAATTGGGTATATGACATCATTGGCGTTGTTTATATATGTGGAGTATTACCTCAATAATGTGCCCCAAAGAGGTGGGGCACATATCCTTCGCAGGATATTTCTTTGGGGGAAGAAACCGCTAAAGGTCACCCAGGTGGTCTCTATCTGCATGCATCTTCACCCAAATATTTAAGCATCAATCAAAGATACTAACACAACTCATAAGTTGAGAGATTAATGATGGTTTATGTGTGTTTTTGAGGCATGAGAAGGGATATTTTATGGAAACAACAACCTGAGATTTGTATCAGTATCACAGAGAGTCCTGGCCTGAAGCCATTACATCACTCATATACAATATTTTATTTATTTGGATTTCAAGGAAATAAATGAAGGATACATTTGAGGGGTGAAGTTGTAAAACTCATATATATCTTTCTTCATACTTTTGAGTTTAGAGAAAACCCATAAATACAGGCTTAAACTACTTAAATCTAAGAGAGGCAGAGAATATACTGCAGTAAAAGGACCCATGTTTAAGGTCAGAGTCCCTTGGGCACAACACCTAATTCACACCCACATTTATTGAACTTAGGACCTTAAGCATACTACAAACTCTATATACCTTCATTGCTTCATCTGTAAATTGGGAAACAAACCCTACCTGGAATTTTTGTTACGATTTGCACTAAACATGGATCTTGAACACATGTGTTTGCTCCTCGCTCCTCCCAATAGTTCACTAAAATGACAGTAGAAGAGTTTTTTTAAAAAATGCAAAACAGAGCAAGCAAGGAAAGCAAAGCAGAAATGCAACAAGAAAACAGATTGGGACGACAGAAAGCAGAGGAAAGACTGAAAACTGACAGTAGCCTGGAGGTAGCTGGGGGAACCAAGAAAACCAAGACACTTGTGGCTGAGCACTTGATGAAAGCCTACTCTAGTTTGAGAAAGTGGAGCAAGATATAAGACTGAACTCTAGAAGGATTTCTTGAATGGCTTTGTAAGGTTGCTCACATTTTCAGTTCATTTTGTCCACTTCTGGGACCAGGCAACCACCATTTGCCGAGGTCAAGGAAAAACCATGAGTTAGTACTTAGAGAAAGTGAAGTGAAAACTCTACTCTCAGGCCTGGAAGCACAGAGAGGATGTAAATGAGGTATCATACTACAAAAAGGGATTGTAATTGAATGTCTGCAGCCTGAAAGGCAACATTTCACCTCAAACCTCCTCTCCTTGCTGAGCTTCTGGAATTCTTGGTGAACTATGTTAGAATTCTAGATGTGAGAGACTTTTACTAGGGAAACTGGCCAACTCAGGAGAAATGGGGAAAGTAAACAGATGAACAGGCAGATGAGTGAATGAATGGAAAGATGAGCTTATGAGATGACATAGAATAGAATGGGAACATCCCCTCCACAGAAAAGCTGTATTCTCACCTATCACCCTTACAGTAAATCCCATAAGTGAAGCTCCACCCAGGACATAGAATTTTATTCAGCATTTGGGTTCTCATTTTTTAAATGTGGATAACTCTCAATGATCAAAATTTTAGGACTATCACTAACAAGAGTGGTGGAGACCAGATAAATAAACATATATAGGGGAAAGTACACTTGAAGCACATAGGAAAGTTGAGTGAAAATTGATCATTATCTCCTCAGATGGAGATTTTGAATTAATGAAATAAAAAAATAGATTCTTGAAAAAAGAAAGAAAATATTCACAGATCAGAAAAAAACTTGTGTCAAAGCATACCACCTCTGAAGTAAAATCAGAAGTATTGGTAGAGTTGGGAATCCTTCAGAGAAAAAGAAAAGAAAAGATACAATTAGAAAGTTTAATATTTAATGCGCAGGTACTTCAGAAAAAAAAGAAAATAAAAAAATTAAGAGGAAATAATTAAAGAAATAACTAAGAAAATTTCCCATTATAAACTGACTGATTTTAGATCAAAAAGATATATTAGTTGACCAGTATATTTAATAGGGAAAAAAACACACACACACAAGGAACCTCATCATGAAATTTCAGAACATTAAAGAAATTACCCCAAAAGGTTACTGAGGGGAAAAATGACACAAAAAGCATTTGGAATAGTAACTAAGCATAGGTTAAAATTATAAGACAAGAAGAAATTCTTTCAGAATTTTAAGGTGAAATTATTTTCATCCTGAAGTTGTAGATAGACAAGCTAACAGCCACCGGAGGGAAGGTAGACAACATTCTCAGACACGCCATCTTGGAATATTGCCTGTCTGCACCATGTCTGAGTAAACTTCTGGAAGATGCACACCATGAACAAGAGACAAGAAGTCAGGAAAGATGGAGACATTAGAAATGGAAAGGTAGGCCCCTCACAGGACAGAAGCAAAGGGAATACCAGTGTGATGCTGCAGAGAAGTCTCAAATGAAAGTAGGTAAACCGCAGCATAGTAGAGGGTAACCAGACCCTGTTGGAGAAGAGCGGGGAGATCTTCAGAAAACCTCACCTCAAAGAAAGAAATGGAGTTAGACTATGTTGAGAGAAAATTTGTAGTTCAATCAAAAACGTGTGATTAATGGCACATTATTGTAATCCCAAAAGCTCAGAGGCTGAGGCAGGAGTATCACAAGTTCAAAGCAAGCCTCAGGCACTTAGTGAGGCCCTACTCAACTTAAAGAGACCCTGTCTCAAAATAAATACATAAAAAAGGGCCTGGGGATTTGGCTCAGTGGTTAAGCGGCTCTGGGTTCAATTCTCAGTACCCAAAGAGAAGAAGAAAATTCTAAGAGGTAATCTTTGCATGGGATTGTCTGGATTCTTAGCTTGGTTCTTCCCTTACAGCTTTAACCTTGGGCAACATATTTACACTTTCATTGCCTTCTGTAAAGTGGCACCTTAATATCTGTAAAGTGAGGACAATTTCATAATGAAATAAAAAAACTCTTCCATAGCTTCATTTTAAGGATTTTAAAAATTAGTACATTTCTATGGGTTACAGTAGGTTCCAAAAAGGAAGAAGTGCTCAATAAAAGTAGAGAATCATTATATGTGGATCCTTTAAAATGATATTTACATGTAAAAATGCTTATTATAATTAATAGAGTTAATGTATATTAATTACCTAAATTTAGTCATTCCACAATGTATATAAACTTCAAAACAAGGTTATACCTAGTACATAGCATTCACTTTTATTTTTAATTCTAAGAAAATAAGTAACTACCAAACCAAAAATAGTTTAAAAACAAAAAAAGTAATGAAAGGTTACTAAAGTCTATACTGAGAAAATGTGTGTGTGTGTGTGTGTGTGTGTGTGTGTATAAAGTAAAACAATATCTGGACATACAGCAACATGTAAACAATGGTTTTCTCCTTGTGAACTTTTCTGTATTTTCAAATTTTTCTATAGTGAGCATATCTTACTTTTCTAATTGAAAACAAAACTTTAATTTTTAAAATGCAAACAAGCTTTGGAAGATTAATCTGACTGTCATGGGGACAAATGATGTGAAGATTAAATGAAAAATAGTAACATCTGGTCTTCCCAAACAAAATACTGACTTTGTTCAAAGGTAACTTCTGAAAGCAAGGAGACTTAACTAGTTTTGTCCAGTCAGGGCTCCTGTCGTGAGTCAGGATCCTGGCAACACATACCCCCATCTAAAGCAATGATTGGAGAGATTGCTTTATTCAGATACATGCAACAACATTAAAATATGTAGACAAAA
The DNA here is from genome assembly GCA_004024805.1 of Geosciurus inauris. NCBI lineage: Eukaryota > Metazoa > Chordata > Mammalia > Rodentia > Sciuridae > Geosciurus > Geosciurus inauris. Next base: position 97,060 of record PVHX01005940.1, read on the forward strand.
ATTACTTAAACCATTAGTTATAAACATGGCTATATATAAGTGTTAGATAGCAAACAATTTAAAAATATTTGGTGATAGAATAGATAAAGACTATTAGGATAAGAACTACATTCTATTTATTTTATCATTTATTTATTCTATCATTAGACAATTTATTCTATCATTGTCTCAAGTGCAATTATGAGAAACAACCCAGAGGAAATGCTAGGAACTAATCATAGGGGACAGTTGTATCCACTGAAGTTTCTTCTGTACTTACCTTTTCTTGTACAGTTCAAGTGCTACCAATTTGCTTCTATTTGTTATTTTTTGTTCCTTTCCACCTTGACCTCCATTCAAGTAGAGTCTCTCCATCCAATCCCTTGTTACTCTGCACCCCCCCCAAAATCCCTTGTTTTTGCTAAAACTCTCAGTAAAATTTCTTTATGTAATTTAGCATTGCAAAGAAAATCACTTCTCTCTAAAATGGATCCTAAACATTTTCACTCATTCACTTTGTCAACCAATTAGTATTAAGAACTTACTGAGTTTCTAATGTTCCCTGATGAGCAAGGCATAGTTTTGACCTCAGGAAATTTACAAGGTAGGAAAGGCAACAAGCATTTTACCTCAAAGTCACAAAGTAGTAGATGCACACCTCAACATAGGTGCCAATGCACCCATAAGAAGGAGAACCTCACCTACACAGGGTAAGCAGGATGGACTTGTTTCTCCTCTCTGCATGGAATGATGCTCTTCATTCTTCCCCTTCTCCACTGTATTTTTATCACTCTTTTCTTTCAAGGAAGGTATAGCTTCCTGTGAATCTGAGTTATAAAGGAATTTTCCTCTAGTATGAGCATGATGGCCTTAACTCATCAATGTGACATCATCAGATAAGCTCTGCATTTACAATAGCTCAGGGAGAGGGGAGTCTGCTTGACTTTCTTTCATGCAATTACTCTAAGTAAAATTTTCAGTTCTCTGAGTGTTTAAACACAAATCTGTTTCATTCTATTCTTCCTATCCCCATATCCCCTCCCCGCCCTCCCCTTCACTCCCCTCTACCTGATCTAAGATAACTCTATTCTTCCCTAGTGCCCACCCCCCTATTGTGAATTAGCATCCACATATCAGAAAAAAACATTCCGCCTTTGGTTTTCTTGAGATTGGCTTATTTCACTTAGCATGATATTCTCCGACTCCATCCATTTCCTGGAAAATGCCATAATTTCATTCTTCCTTAAAGCTGGGTAATATCCCATTGAATATAGATACCACATTTTCTTTATCCATTCATCTATTTAAGAACACCTAGGTTGGTTCCATAGTTTAGTAGAATGAAACAGACATTATTACCTTATGTATATAGATGACTGCATGACCAATGTGATTCTAAAACATGTACACTCAGAAAAATGAGAAATTACATCCCATCTATGTGTGATATATCAAAGTGCATAAACACATTCTACTATCATGTATAACGAATTAAAAAATAAATTAAAAAATTAAAAACAGTGTTCACTCACTTCTAAAAATAAAACAAAACTCAGAAGAAGAAGAAAAAGAGCAAATCTGTCTTGACAGGTCATGGTGGTGCATGCCTGGAATCCCAGCAACTGGGGAGGCTGAGCCAGGAGTATCACAAGTTTGAGGCCAGGCTCAGCAACTTAGCAAGAACCTGTCTCAAAATTAAAACAAACAAAATAAACCCACAAAATACTGGGGATGTGGCTAAGTGGTTGAGCGCTCCTGGGTTTAATCCTTGTTCCCAAAATACAAAAACAACAAAAAAAGCAGAACTGTCTTATTTCATGTTTTAACACAAGTGGTTAGCACTGTGTCTCACAAAGTAGGTATGCTGTGAAGATTGGCTGAAGGAATAAACAGAAGTATGGACTGTAGAAGGCACCCAACAAATGGTTGCTCATTCATTGTTAAAATGAAAGAGTTGAATGGGATGATCAGCAACTAGTACTTCAGCTCAGAAATACTTGGTCATATGTCAAACAGGTATTTTAATAAGAATTTTGGCCTCACTGGAATTTCCTTCAACTTGCCTTCAAGTCCTTTAGGGAAAAGACATCAAACAATATGTCAAGTAGGGCTTTTGAGTCAAATGCATATGAACCCACACAGAGTGGACATGGGCTCTGGGTCACAGACCTGAGTTCTGATTCTGGTGTTGCCAGTTACTAATTGTAAAGCCCACGAATAATTCAGTCATTTTCTGGGCTTCTGGTTGTATCATCTTCAAAAAAAAATATATATATATAACAATGTGTGTCTGATATATTGGAGGCACTCAGTCAAAATATATTTATTGAACAAATGAATCCACAGAAGACTGAATGTAATAACCTATTTCCTGTCATCTAAGTGCTCAGGTGTTCTTGTTCTACTTCCACAGATTTTACAATTCAATACCATGATGATTCCTCTGACTTTGCAAGAAAGTGTGCTCCTTATCAGATTTTAAAGGAACAAAACTGCATGACTTTTCTACTTTCCCACAGATTTTAAATAAAAAAGAACAAGTGAAATGAGACAATCAATTTGCCCATATTACATTATCTTTAAGGTCCTTTAACAAACAAAAATTAATTTCTAAACCCATGAGTTGTTGGCACATTGATAGACTCCTTAATTACAGGGTCTTTGGTTTAGAAAATAATGATTGATTATTTTAGGCTGTATTTCACCTAGTTATGGATGAGACCCTGAATGTTTGCACAGAGAAATTATTTCCAAGTTATTATGATTAATAAGTGTTATACAGACAGGATGTCTGAGTTATTGCAAAATCTGAGACAATGAAAATAATTTTCTGAAGTTTCTTAAAGGGTTGTTCTGAGGAACAGGAATTGGGAAAATGAATTGTGTTTCTGTTTATTTATTCCACAGATATTTATTTCATATTTTCTAAACACTAGAACCAGTGTTGGACCCTGGAGATACAATATCAAAAGATGTATGAGTCCAAGATGATCACAGTATAATAGAGCAAAATAAATCTTACATAAATAAATTCAATGGGCAAATAGAAGTACTCTGATAAGGTCCAGGGAAGGGTCCCAAATGTGCAATTTTATCTGATGTACTAAAAAACAAAAACCATCTCATAGAGGTGACATGAACTGAAGCTGGAGAGATGAGCTGGTGGAAAAAGCAAGAAAATGTGCTAGATAGATGACCTAGCAGTAACAAAAGCCTGGAAGATAAAGACAACTTCCATGGTTTAGGTCCTGGAGTGGAAGGGATCCAGTGGGTACATGGGAAGGATGAGGCTTTGAGGTTGACTATCCTCTTTAGGTTTGTAAACAAGCAAGAAGAATAGTCACAGTCACATTTTTTAAAATCTTTTTTAAAAATATTATTTTTAGTTGGAGATGGATATAATACCTTTATTTTTATTTATTTATTTTTATGTGGTGCTTAGGATTGGATCCAGTGCCTCACGCATGCTAGGCAAGCACTCCACCACTGAACTATAATCCCAACCCCACAGCCATATTTTAAGGAGTCCATTCTGTTGACAACATGGCAGCCTGAAGATGGCTAAAACTGGATCTATGGGTCTCTTAGGGAAAACAATAAGGATAAATGGTAGTGGGGAGGAGGATTCTGAGGTCCATAGTGCAAGTAAAATGCAGAAAAGATAAGTTGACCCCAGGATTCTAAGTAATGTCACTGGGTATACAGTAAAGCTTGGAACTATTTACATAGGTATGAAATTTAGTGGGAGGAATAAGTTTGATTGGCTGGATAGATTTCTAATTAAATGGGATCACAGGAATATGAACTAGAGGTGATTTGTTTTTCTTTAGATAAATATTCTTAACTGTATATAATAAAGTATTTGACATAGGTGAGTCTTGATTTTTCAAGGTAGGGCCCCAGGCCCCCTCAACCTCTTATATTATACCTCTAAGCCAGGTATACTGCTTTACACTTTGCCTTATCAATAGGGAAACATAGTTTAAGTGACTTTTTTGGTGGTTGTTCCTGTGTTGGGATTCATTGCACAAATTAAAAGGGAAAAAGACTTCTACTTGATTCATGAGGTAAGGCTATCAAGAGAAAGTTTGGCTAGAGACAGAGAACTCTAGTATGGCTTCTCTTAAACTGTATTCCAAACTCATGTTTGTATGTATTTACATAACAATAAAAGTTATAGAAAAGTAAAATATAACTTCATGGTGATCTGATGTGACTTCCATCTTCTTGCATGGACCATCCTTGAGATGTGCTTCTCTTCCTATTTGATCTGTTTTGTTTTGTTTTTTGTTTTTTGATTCCTTTTGCATCAAATCTTTGGCAGAAAAATTCAAGGAAGAAGCTATGATAAGGAAATGAAGATTTTACTGGATGGCCTGCTGAGGGTACCCAGGACAAATAAAAGGAAAAACAGTTGCAAACAAATTTAACTACCTTATGTAGAGACAGTGTGAATTAGGGATTGTTTCTGTAATTATAAAACAGCAAGAATTCAAAGGAAATACCATGTCCTAAACAGGCAGAGATCTTCTTCTTTTAATTCCTAACCTTTTGGCACAACATCCTGATGTACTGGGACCTTTAAAATGCATTGGAATTTAGAGCTGGGCGCCGTGGCACATGCCTATAATCCCAGCACTCTGGGAGGCTGAGACAGGAGAATAGCAAGTTCAAGGCCAGCCTCAGCAACAGTAAGGCGCTAAGCAGCTCAGTGAGACCTTGTCTCTACATAAAACACAAAATAGGACTGGGGATGTGGCTCAGTGGATGAGTGCCCCTGAATTCAATCCCTGGTACCAAAAAAAAAAAAAAAAAAACCACATTGGAATTTGGCTTGGCCATTTCCTACTTGGATGTGACAAGGGCAAATTGTTAATCTTAATTCTCCTTTATATTCATTTCTTCATGAAGGCAGGACAACACAATTTACTTGGCAGTGCTCAACTGAAGAATGAATTCATATTTTACAGGTGTTTATAAAAGATGTTACAGGGTCTAGTGGAACCTAGACTTGATGGTATGTTGCCTGATAGTTAACTACAACTGTTTTCCATAGGAAATGGTAAAGAAGGACATTATTCTGCTTCATATGGGAATGAGTCTCTGAACTTGATTTGGGTTCCATGGAATCACAGCAACGTTTTTCCTCTGTCCTCAGATGATATTCGGGTTGTGGGGCTTCATAAATAACTTGGGCAAAACTATTTTGGTAATTTATCAACCCTCTACTTTGCTTAGGCTGTTCAGCTCCTGTCTCAGGGAGTTAAGCTAGGAGCTTCATTCACCGATGAAGACCATCAATCATTCAATCCATTCTTGTCCCCAATCCAGAGAGGAGCTGGAGTAGCTAAAGTAAAGTGTGCTATTGTTTAGGAAAGAGTCAGCACATAAATATGGCCATTCAAGATGCGTGCCTTTAAAAAAAGAAATTGTTTTGCAATAAAGAGAAGTAATGATTATCAGAGCAAGAACCGTGAAATAGCAGATTGGAAATAAAATATGCTTTTATTAAGTCTCTATTTCTATGTGGCAGAAAGGAAAATAAATAACAAAATTCAGAGCTAGGGGCTGAGGAAATATTGCCAAGGGTGGAGTCTAATGACTTGACTATGAAACAAAGACCCAGCCTTGGAGAGAGTTAAATATATTGGTTAAATCAGAATAAATTTTCAAGTTCTCCACAGACCTGACATGCAATGCTTCTTTATTTCTTGACTTTTAAGCTTCAGATGGACCTTTTATTTTATTTTTTTCTCTTTCGTCCTAATCTCTCTTGATTTCATTTTAAGAAGTACTTAGCCATTGTTAGGATCAAATAAATCCTGTGATTCATTAGGATTCATTGAGATTGTATAATATGGTGTTTTAAATAATACCACTATTAACATTCTTTATGCTCTGTGTTTTTATTCTCTGCTAATCTCTCTTTTGTTTCACCTCCATATGCAGTCATAGCCAATTTCATAAAATGTGGGTGTTTGTGTGTATGTATATATATGTGTGTGTGATATATGCATATATACTCCTGTAGGTTGTCTAGGTTAAATTCTAACTGCTTTTATTTTGTAGGTCACTTCAATGTCATGTTCACATGGAAGTCTTCAGCAAACTGTGCTTTGTGCTAAAGAAGGAGAAACTCGTTAATTTTCCTGCTCTCCTATGCTTAAAAACAATCTCATTTCTCGCATCTTGATGAATTTGGAAATCAGACTTTAAGGTCTTATGAAGTTTCAGGTAATAGCAAATTAAAATCTCATTCACAGATGCTCCATTAATTTCATTTGTTATCAATAAATGCAGCTATATTTCTTGATACATTTGAATGTATCTTATAAATATATATTAATAATGAATTTCCAGCAAGAAATATACCACACTGTTGTGTAAAACATGTTATAATGATGAGAATTTTTAAAGCATGTGTTTAATACATAATTCAAATTATCAATATGTGGGTGTATAAATCATAGCAGAGTTTAGGAATGATCTTTTCAAATTTGTATATGTAAATTTCTCATAAGAATTTTTCCATTTTTCTTGTGAATGTGTGGGTTTGAATAATTACTTGATAAGCATCCACACACATTAATGGTTTCTAACCATGTCATAATTAATCTGTCCTCCTAAATGTAATGCAAAGGTTTTTTTTTTTTTTAACCATTGTAACTGCAGTGGTAAAAGTGCCAGTGCCACAGTTTATGTTTAGCTGATAGAATTTCTTCTTGATTCAGTAGGAACTTCAAATACTAGCTAGTGTGGGTCATTGTTTTTGCTTTTGTGTGATTGAGACTTAAGACTAGAAAACCTGGAATTTCTGCTGAAGAATAAAAGAGCTGGGAATATCCAAGTTTTTTTTTGGGGGGGGGGATACTGAAGCTTCTCATAGTTCTGAGAGTGTCAAAATAAAAGTCATCACTGGAGAAGGGGATTGACATTACCTCTAAGTAACATTAGCTCAGTCCAGTCATGGAAGGTCCATTTGGAACCTATGGTGAGTGCAGTAGGCCTAACTTCAGAATATCTGACCAGTCTGTGTCCAACATGAAGGAGGCAGCCCTTGAGGGCAGGAGTTTCTAGCCAAGGGCAGAACTTATGCAGAGACAAGGAAACAATTTGGGATGAAAGGCAATTTCCTCCAGATGATCATGAAAATTTCCTTCAATTTGGTCATTTTATGATTCTCTTCTTTGGTTAAAGTCTTCTCTGAAAGATCAATAATTTTTGTGACATCTTAAATTAACAGGTTAAATCTTTTTCAATCCTTTAGGTATTTTTTATCCTTTATGAAATTCATATAGGGTCTAGAAGTTCGAGGTCTTAGAATCTTGAAGCTGCACAAAAAAGGTGCCAAGCTAGAAAACTTGTATTGAAAGTCATCAAGGAAATATTTATTTACTTAAAGTCACATTGTAATCAAACCAGGGCTTGTTACAGGTAGAATTGTACCCCCAGAAACTCTTACATTGAAGTTTGCAAATCTGGCAACCTCAGAATGTGAACTTATTTAGAAGTAGGTTCACTGCATAAACAGTTAAGATGAAGTTAGTAGAGATGACCCTAATACCATATGATTGGTATCTCTATAAGAAATAAATGTAGATAAAGAAATGCAGATAAAGAAACAGAAAGGCTGATGGGAAGAACACCTAATAACATATGATTGGTATCCTTATAAGAAATAAATGTAGATAAAGAAATGCAGATAGGGCTGGGCTGTAGCTTAGTGGTAGAGCGCTTGCCTAGCATGCGTGAGGCACTGGGTTTGATCCTCAGCACCACATATAAATAATAAATGAATAAAGTAAAGATCCATCAACAACTAAAAAAAATTTAAAAAAAAAAGAAATGCAGATAAAGAAACAGAGAGGCTGATGGGAAGAACACCGTGCAAAGACTGGATATATGCTAACAGTAGCCAAGGAACTTCCAAAACCTAGGAGAGAGACCAGGAAATGATTCCTCCCTAATCATTTCCTACAAGGAAGTGACAAAGATGATGACTTGGCCAATAACCCATAAGCTTTCTTGTCTCCCAACTATGAAATAATGAATTTCTTTGGTTCCGAGCCATGCAATTTATGGTAGTTCATCACATCATGTATAGTCAATTGTTTTCAAATTAATACAGGCCTCAAATTCAGGGGTCACAATTCCTGGTTATTGGTCTTTGTACCACATACAACAAAATACAAAGGGAAAAATCCTTATATTTAAGTGATAATTCTTTTTTACTCTACTTTAACAAAGAGAAATTAAGTTTGGGGGACAGAGTAATTAAGGATACATTAAATTAAAGAAGAATTTAAAGAAGAATTAAAGAAGAATTACATGTGCCATATGCAGAGTACAAAGGCCCTAATAACCAGATTTCACTTTTAGACTATTTCCAGTTCAAGCCCAAGTCTGAAGATAAATTAAAAAAGAGCACACACACCTTCTTCTACAAGCATATCCTTTTTTCATATTTGGATATCCCTTTAAAGTAATAGAAATAGTAATTGGAAGAACTCTTTCAAGATACAAATGATGAAAAAAATCTTTGTTTTCTTGCTCCGTATTGGAGATCTTGCCATATGAAGGCTTAGCAGTTCTCCCTGTCCAGAATAGTCTCTGATTTGTGGGGTGAATAAACATAATTCTTGGATCCCATTGGATCTTGTTGTTTGATATTCAAAACACTTTGACACTTTCATTATCTAATATCTTCCTTTCTCCCATCAAAATGAGACAAGGAGATGAGTATTTTTGTCTTTAAATAAAAATGGCCTGATTCATGTAAGATTAAGAAATTAAGTAATTTGCTTAAAAATAGGAACCAAGATAAAGACAGAGTAGTGATGAGGATATTGGTATTTGGTGACAAATTATTTTTACCTAGTAGATGTCTTCACCTTTTAATACTCTCCTCTAATACTACTGAATCTTTTGAAATGGTACCCACAAATATCAATGGTGTTTGCTTGGGAGAGGTTAAGTACTTTAGCCTCATTATCTTTCTTGCTTGATTATGTGATGAATATGGGAGTGAAATGTGAATAGAAGTGACATGCATATTTAAGCAGATACTCTGTTTTTGGTCTTTTTTGTTTTTGCTGTGCTGGGAATAGAACCCTGGGCAAGTGCTCTACCCCTGAGTCCCACCCTTAGTCCTTATTAAATACTTTGCCAGTGTGCCATCTCAAGGTACCTGGTTCTTGTGGCATAGGAATGGCAGTAT